>PVJL010008326.1:0-67641 GCA_004026885.1 Lyroderma lyra
GAGCTCTCACCCTATCTGATCTAAAGGGGGAGGGGTCTCGAGATCCGCCAAGTTGACTCCTTTGTCGGGATGTTCTGGAAGCCTTGCCAGGCGACATCTGCATTGCAAAGGCCCCTGGATAAGGAGAATCAGACCCAGTTAGTGAGTTCAGAAGCTTTGGCCCAAGATGTAGACTTCAAAGCCATCACTGCAGGGTGACTACAGCAGATTTGTTTAGCCCTTTGGAGTCTGCATCCTGCTGGTTTTGGTCTCCACCGGCCACCCAGGTGCGACTGCCTATCCAGGAATGGCCTGGGGAGGATACAATTCACAATCGCAGATTCGCAGTCACAAGGATGATCCAGCACACCCAGCTAAGTCCAGTTTTATTATGACATATCACAAGTTTTAGGATGGCTAACCAGGGCTGGAGACAGACATTTTGGCAATACACAGGTTACAAGTTGTTCTCTGAATGATTAGCTCAAACCGGGGCAAAGGACATCCGGGAGGCATGGGGTAAAAGCCTGTTGTTTTAAGTTTTAAGCAGGAGCAAGGTGGAGACATTCTAGGATTCAAGTTAGGAGCAATCGGCTGTTTAAACTAGAGTTAAAGGAAGACTGATTGAGAAGGTATTAAAGCTACGGCCTAAAAAAGTGAGACTGAGAGCCAAAGGACTAGAACAGGAGTTTTAGTGAAGTGGGGGGGATGGCTACTCTGTTTGGCCCATATCAAAATGAAGTTCTTGTGTGGTTACAAAAGGAAAAAGACATCTTTCTGCCTTGGGTTTCAGAAGTGTTGGGTGAGTTGCTTCACTTCTGAGATGCATTCGTAAAGGTGAAGGTAATGCATTAGCCCCATGACGAGTCTCTGCAATGCTTGTTGGAATTGGAAAAAAAAAAAATAATAATAATAAGAGATGCCCTGCCTTAGGATATCATATTGCCATCTGCTGGGAAATGGTAATAATAAATATAAAAATCTATAGCAACTAAAATTTAAATTGTGCTCTCTAGTGTTGTGTGGTATACAATCTGCAGGTAATTACATTGTAGCCCTGGTGAGAATCCCAATACTATGAGATGATAAATATGAAGCCACGTATATGTCACAAAGTTTTGTTATTATTATTGTACTGGAACCTACCTTCAGTTTTTAAGGTGTCACGAAGGTTGCCACTTTCACTTTATATAAACAGTCAATACATAAGCATAGGAAGTGTATGAATAGTCAAAGGATGGTAAGACTATATCTAAACTAGAGGAGGCTTTTTTCCATAACAAATCAAAGTGAATATTTTACTGAACTGTATTTCTTCCTAGGGTATGGAATAAATTGCAGAATTATTTTTAATTTAGCCAATTATGCTAACTTTCACATAATATCAATGCAAATGAATTAAGATATATATATATATATATGTGTGTGCAATATATGAAAAATATGTATAAGAAAACATATTTTATTCATCTAAGAGTTCCTATAAACTTGACAATAGACCTTAATAATGAACAGCTCAATCGGTGCCATTTTTTATTTGCTAAGAAAAATTTTTCGGGGTATTATTGGGTAAATTATTTTGGCCTTTTGGTGCCCTCAAGACTCAGTTGTTTCCAGTAGATTATAATTGACATTTTCCAGTGACAGTCAAGTACCTTAATCGGTTTTATTAGAGTGAAAAGAAGTAGATCCTGTCTGGAAAAACTAAATTACTTAATCTATTTAAAGGAGACTCTCTGCTTGTGCTAAAATTGTTGCCTTTGATAAATAGTCTCTGTGTAAGTAACTTCACATCACAGAGAGTCAGACTAAGCAGAAAAATCCAAGAAAACTCTTTGGATTTTTTTTGGAGTATCACACTAGATATATAATTTCACATGTAACGTGAGAAAACAGTAATGTTTCTGTAAAGCTGAAGTTGATATGTTTTGTTATATCCTCCTGGATGTAGAAGAAATATTCATATTGTGTTTTGATCCACTCTAGTAAAGACAATTTTAATTTTTCCAATAATGATAGTAAGTGGTCAATTTCTATATGACCTGCAAGAGTTCTAAACAATTTATATGTATGTATTTTATATATATTTATATATAAATATATATAATATGCATATATAAATATATTGTCTGATGATTATAGCAACTGTATGGGGGAAATAGCATTATTGTCCCATGTTATAGATAGGGAAACTGAGGCACAAATATATTGTGTAATTTGCTCAAAGTCAAAAACCTGGTGAGTGGACTTGCTGCACAGAAAGAGTCAAATAAATGTTATCTTTGCTTAATAAAGACAGAATATTTGTGGGGTAAAATTAATTAAAACAAGATCATTCAGTTCCTGGTTTTTAAAATGTTAAGTGGCAAATACAGTTTCCTAGTACAAAGCTGGGTGTTTTGTAGACCTCCCATATCAGGTTGAGGAAGTTCTCTTCTGTTTCTATATTATTGACTACTTTGCTCATGAAGGGGTATCGAATTTTGTCAGATTTTTTTCTGATCATGTGGTTTCTGTCCTGTATTTTATTAATACAGTATTATATTTATTGATTTTTGTATGGAAATCCACACTTCATTCCTAGAAGAAATCCTACTTGTTCACATTGTCAAATCCTTTTTGTATGTTTGCTAGTATTTTGTTGAGGATTTTTGTATTTATAGCCTTAAAAGATACTGGTCTGTATTTTTGTTTTTCTTGTGATGTCTTCATCTGGTTTTGTGTCAGAGTAATACTGGCACCACAGAATAAGTTAGAAAGGGTCCCACCCCCTCTGGGCTTGGGGTTTTTGTTTGTTTGTTTGTGTGTTTGAGTCTTTGTCCAGCTGACGTTTGCATATGTGCTTATGCATTAGAAAGAAAGCGAGAGTTTTCTTTTCACCACACTCTCCAAAACATACCCCCTTCTTTTCTTTTTTTTTTTCATCACAGCATTATTTTATTACAAAAATTAACAGCTTAAGTGTTCAATAATAGGGAAATAATAATTATGCTACATGTATATTATTTTTATTATCTTAGTGAAACCAGGGGCTTTATATACTATATATTACCCCCCTTCTTTTCTAACTGCTGATCCCTCACCTGGTGTTTCTTAGTTCTCTGCTGAACTTTTGTCAGGGCACAGATCAGCAAAGTCGCTTTACTTCCAGCAGAGGAGAATAAATTATTTCCAAGTTCTATTTGTGTATATTATACCATTACATGAAGGACACCAATCATTCCAGGTGTCAAAGTGTGAATTGGATGACCAGAATAAAGACTTTATGGAAATGAATGGCTTATAAAACAGCTTTGATTCCTTTTCCTGTAGAAGTCCTAACATGGATGTGCAGATTCTGGATATCCTTTGGTGGTGGTTTCTTCACAAATGAATCTGTTATCAGTTTGTGTAATTGTATTTATTGAAAAGGTAAACATTTGGTGAAATTAAAAACAATTTGTATGGGATATAATAACAACAGTAATAGTGAGGATACATTGTATCCTTACACTGGACTAAACAGTTTACAAATTCAGCATTCAGGTTTTCTGGCAAAACACCCAGTCCTACTATGAAAACGAAAATCCTCAGTTCCAGATAGAAGATGAAGATTAGAGGATGAGAAATAAGGCAACTATGCTTAGTCACTATAGAAGATCATAGTTCACTTAGCACTCTCTTGGATAAGTTCTTCATAAATGGAGACTAAAGTAGTACACTTAAAATATATAGTAATTGTAATCTTAAAAGTGCTTTGCATTTATTAAAGGACATTGTATCTCAAAGTATTTAAGTACTGCTTTCTAAAATTCAAATACAATTTAAGGTACTTGAAGTTTCAATACCTGAGAAAATGCTGGAGTTTTACAGAGTTATTCATAATTTAGTGCTTTTTTTTTGGGGGGGGGGTTGTCAGACCAACCTTAATTGTCTGGAAAAAGTAAGAGAGTGTGCCTCTGTGTGTGTGTGTGTGTGTGTGTGTGTGTGTGTGTGTGTGTGTGTTTAAAATTTGGATACCATTCCATATTCTAGTGATTCCACAAAAAATGTATCAAGTGTAGAAATTAGCATTGAATGTGGAGCATGCACACACAAAAGAGACAGAGTTCTAGTTAATGTTTTCTGGAGGTGCTATCATGAGGAAACTGAAAGATTTACCCTTTCAGACTCAGAAATTATGTTAAATCTGAATTGGCAGAATACAGATCAGAACGCTCCTAAAAGCATTACCTCATTCATAATACTTTTGTCTCCTAAACAAGCTTGAGACACATTCAGTACATTTTGTTCTGATCCAATTTTTATTTTTATTTTATTTTATTTTAGGCTTTTCCTAATAAAGAGCTTTTTGGAAGTAGGTTTGTCTGTTGTAATCATGTATATTAATCAAATAATATCTAGACTTTTCAGAGCAAGTTCACTTAATTTTCAAGAGAAAAAGACAAACAATAAAACTCCTCAAACAATCCAGTTTATTGAGCTTATATACAATACCAGTAATAGAATATTGAGGAGATTTTCCATCTCCTTTAATAAAAACTCAAATACCTTGGCTTTTCATCAAATACCCTACTACATAACCACCTGGGGTTTTTTTACCTAAAGTTACTGCCCAATAGTCTGGATAAGTCAATTCATCTTTAGCTATGGAGATAGAGTCTTTCATATGTAATGAAACCCAGCTAAGATGATTTTTATTCAAATATATCCTGACACTGAAATGAAAGGGTTGCTTTTGCACATACACATACAAATTTATGAAAACAAATGTGTTTGCTATGTAGAATAATTTTGGTCATGGAAATAAGACCACAGTTACCCTAATGTTAACAACATCTAATATTGTAATACCTTGAGCATTAAATTCACTATCTTAGAGTTCCCTGGTGGTGTAGTGGCTTAAGGTTTCGGTGCTGGTGCTGTCAGCGCTGCGGCCTGGGTTCATTTCCCAGCCAGGGAGCTACCCACATACCAAAAAAAAAAAAAATTCACTATCTTACTTGATCATTAAAATGTCTTATAAGACAGGCGTTATTGAGCTTCTTTTTAGATTACTAAACTGAAGCTTGCCCAGAGTCACATAGCAAAGTAAATGTTGGTGCCAAAATTTGACTGCAGTTCTCTGATACTGAAGCCTCATTTATTTCATTTTGTAATTTTATTTTATTTATTACCTATAATACTAGTCTATGGAATATTTTGGTTTCTGGAGCCAAGATGCATAACTTGTGGCTTGTGGTCCTGTTGTCGATATGGGCAGGCACTATATCATAAAATCAAAGCTATAATTTAGGAGCCTCTAAATAATATTTAAAATATAAAAACTATATTTTAAGTTCTAATATATATGACCATACTCTACCTGCAGTCCTTGCTTTGCATGATACTGTCGAACCATAAGTATGATTGTGCAAGCTAAAACCACGTAAAACAAACTTAATTAATGAAAATGTAATGAAAAATTACAACTGTTCTGTGATCTTCAAAAATTTTTCTCAAAACATTAAAGAACACTTACTGTTAGGTATAAATGTATAGAGAAATGAAAAAGTAGTAAAACTACTTAGTACACTGTAATCTAGAAATTAAAAACAAAGTTTCCTTTGTAAAAAATTAATCTTTGAAGTAAAAACTTAAACCTCCGCACCCCCTCCCCCCAAAAAAGAAAAAACTTATCAAGAATAATTTGGTTACCATGTTGCCTGCCTCTTATAAACCAATAATCTAGAGACAAGGTTAATGGAAAGAAAAGTAAATTTATACAAAATGCCAGCATTCTGGGAGAATGACAGACACTTGTCCAAAGGACATCTCCTCCCTCTTGGGAAGGTCAGAAGGTGGTCTTAGGTGAAGAAGATTGAAGAGGGAAATTTCTGATTGTTTAGAAAACAGGTGTCCAGAGGCAGTAACTTCAAGTTAATGTAAACAGATTTCCCAGGTAGGCTGTAATACTGTGAAACAAATCATTAAGGCTAGTTGTCCGGTGAATGACAGAGGTAGGCCTTCTGTCTTGAGTAAGAGTCATTGAAACTGGTATGTATAGGGTCTTGGAGGTGGCAAGAGGGGAGGGAAACAAAGAGAAGGAAAAAACTTAAAACTGTTTTAAGCTACATTATATTGCCAAACCAAAGTGAACTTAGAGTGTAAAATCCTGAAAATAGAAAACACAGTGTCACTCCTTACAGTTTGAACGTGCCCCCTGTTCTAATAATATAACATGATACTGAGCAAGAGTATTTTCTATAAATTGGCGAATTGTTATACTCCTAAGTTTGGATCAGCTTCAAACATTTTATCCTTTGCACTTTGAATGTCTGAAAATATCTCTGAGAGTATGTTTAATGTGCCAGTGTCACCTCCTTTAGGACATTTTCATCCTTTTTATAACAAATACTTTTTTTCTATTTATGTTGATACATTCTCCCCAGTCATGTTGCTTTGGCTGTACATCCGAAGTCCTTCAGTCAGCGCCAGGGTCCGCATTCCCACATTCAGCTATTTCTTCTTTAACTCCTTGTATGTTTGATTCAGATTTTACTTCCAATATTTTCACTCTTTGATTCTTTGCTTCCCTCCCTCCTTTCCTTCCTACCTTCCTTTGCCAATTCCCTCTTTGGATTGTCTATCTTCGTAAAACATCACGAGGGCTTATAACTGGGAGTAAAAAACATGTAACTATACACTTTGCTGTCTGTGAGTGAATTGAATAATCAATACACAGTATCCAGTAGATACCAATCACTGATGGACTTTGAATGAAGTTATGTAATTGGTTACTGGTTATGATAGTATTAATATTGTGTAGTAACTTTGTAGATTGAAGCAGCAAAGTTTGTAATTTACACATTGCTCATGGTTAACATATTGGGCCATGAAATTTGAACTGTGTTTTTAGGGGGACTGGTGTTTTAATTAAACTTTGGTCACTGAAATTCACACATATTAGAACCTTGCAAAGAGAAGACTGTCTGTACATGGTAATTATGTGAAGGACATCAAGTACCACAAAGGATCATAAAAATACTACTCTACTGTGATTATAAACTTATAAATAGGTATCTCCTAAAGTAATATGCTAGTTAAAGTAAATATTAATTACATTTTAATAATTGATGTTTAGTATGTAATTATAATAATAATTATACTTGCCTCCTAAAAATTTGGAAGCGTTTGGAGAAATATTGTGATCCAGGAAAGTTTAAAACTTCAAATTGATAACTTTATATAGATAAAGCCATTCAACATCCATCCGTTATTTTTATTTTTATTTTTTTATTTTTTTTATTTTTGGATCCCATCATTCCCCTGGAACCTTAGAAGCCCAGCCCTCTGCTAAATACTTTCTTAGAAATTTCTTATAATTTTATTTTTCAATTATACCTAAATAGAGCTGGAAAAACTATATATGGGAAAATACATTTAAAGTATGAACATTTTCTTTCATAGATTATACAGTACAAATTAATAATTGACATCACAAAGTAATAGATACTGAGTATTTTGCATGTGAAATAGAAGATGAGTTGTACTTATGATACATGGAATATTTGCTATTATAGTATTTGAAATTCCTTAGTACCTTTCATAGAAACATGTAAAACCAAACTTATACAGTATTTTGTTATTCTTAAATGTCTTTTCTTTTTTTTTTTCATCCATTATTTTTAAAGCAGGTCTCATGATATATTAATAAAAAACAAACAAGAAGGGACAAAAGAAAAAGCAGAAGGTTATGATACCACTTATGTAATAGTTTAAAATGTAAATATTTACTTATCAAAAACATCATTACATTACAAATATAAAATCTCTTAATTCATAATAGTGATTCCCCATATGGAGGAACATAAAATGATTTGGTTCTAAAAATTCTCAGATTATACTTTTTTAAATACTATGTTTAATGAGATAGTATTTTATATTGAGACCTGAATATTTTTTTAAATACTATGTTTAATGAGATAGTATTTTATATTGAGACCTGAATATATACAATAATACTTATCAGCTATATAATATAACAAAATTGTCATGTTATTGAGATCAATTACTAATTTTAAGAATTCCTATTTTGGACTGAAGGAATTGAAATGATTTGTAAATTCTTATTTTAGCCCTAAAACTCTGTATTCTCTGACTTTTTACATTAAAAGCCATCAAATTTAGTATATGTTTGGGGCATTAAATGCTGATTTTTAAGGGGATGGTTAAGGGTCTCAGCAGTATTTCATAAGTTGAAGACTTAGATTTAAACTCTATTTTGTGGGTAAGCTCTGCAAAGGAAAAGATGATTCATAGGCACCTTAAGACAGTCCCTTCTCCCACGTGAACTAAGGAATAGATAATACTCTAAGGACTCAAAATAAAGACAATGCTAAGTACTATCTCTTAAAGTCATGGTATGTTTTCTGCAAAGTGTTAAAAGATAAGAATAAGACTGTTTGAATAACATGCAAGTTTCATGATGTATATGTATAATGCATGAGAATTTGGGTGGGTAAATATGTAGCATAATTCTTTTAGAATGATGCACTTTTAAAT
The DNA here is from genome assembly GCA_004026885.1 of Lyroderma lyra. Classification (NCBI taxonomy): domain Eukaryota; kingdom Metazoa; phylum Chordata; class Mammalia; order Chiroptera; family Megadermatidae; genus Lyroderma; species Lyroderma lyra. Next base: position 8,503 of record PVJL010008326.1, read on the forward strand.
TGACTGATTTACTAGAATTGCTGAAATAAGAAGACACACTCCAATTTATTTTGAAATAATGGGAACATAAGCTCTGCTGCAGTTATTTTAAACATATATATGCCCAACTGTGAATAGATGTCATTCATCAATGACATTGCATTGAAGTCACTCAGAGACTTTCTTTTGCCATTGCAGGTAGAGCGTGAAAAGGCCATTCTTCTGGCCAATCTGCAGGAGTCACAGACACAGCTGGAACACACCAAGGGGGCGCTGACCGAGCAGCACGAACGGGTACACCGGCTCACAGAACACGTGAATGCCATGAGGGGCCTGCAGAGCAGCAAGGAGCTCAAGGCCGAGCTGGACGGGGAGAAGGGCCGGGACTCAGGGGAGGAGGCCCATGACTACGAGGTGGACATCAATGGCTTAGAGATCCTTGAGTGCAAATACAGGGTGGCGGTAACAGAGGTGATTGATTTGAAAGCTGAAATTAAAGCCTTAAAAGAGAAATATAATAAATCTGTAGAAAATTATACTGAAGAGAAGGCCAAGTATGAAAGTAAGATCCAAATGTATGATGAGCAGGTGACAAGCCTGGAGAAGACCACCAAGGAGAGTGGGGAGAAGGTGGCCCACATGGAGAAGGAGTTGCAAAAGATGACCAGCATAGCCAATGAAAATCACAATACCCTTAATACAGCCCAGGATGAGTTGGTGACATTTAGTGAGGAGCTAGCTCAGCTTTACCACCACGTATGTCTGTGTAATAATGAAACCCCTAACAGGGTCATGTTGGACTACTATAGGCAAAGCAGAGTCACCCGTAGTGGCAGCCTGAAAGGTCCTGATGATCCCAGAGGACTTTTGTCTCCACGGTTAGCCAGGCGGGGTGTGTCATCTCCTGTAGAAGTAAGGACCTCCTCTGAACCAGTTACAAAAGAAAATGCAGAGGCCAGCAAAGAACCAAGTCCAACCAAGACCCCCACCATCTCTCCTGTTATTACTGCCCCACCGTCATCTCCAGTGTTAGATACAAGTGACATCCGCAAAGAGCCAATGAATATCTACAACCTTAATGCCATAATCCGGGACCAAATCAAGCATCTGCAGAAAGCTGTAGACCGGTCTTTGCAACTGTCTCGTCAAAGAGCAGCAGCGCGGGAGCTGGCCCCCATGATCGATAAAGACAAGGAAGCCTTAATGGAAGAGATCCTCAAGCTCAAGTCCCTGCTGAGCACCAAACGGGAGCAGATCGCCACCCTGAGGGCTGTGTTGAAAGCCAACAAGCAGGTGATCTCAGTCTACTGACAGTACATGCTAGCTAATACTTTCTTAACTAGTGTTTATATCCCTTAGTGTTTTTGAGTGTCCACTATCATCAGGATGAGAGTTCAGACTCCTTAGGCAGCAAAGAAATGAATCAAACTATGTCCAAGTGCCAGATCAGAATGTAAGAATAGTTTTAAGTGAGAGAAGGGATGAACTTGGAGAGTAGCTGTGCTCTGTTAGGTGGAGGTAGATGTGAGGAAGTTAAAGGTGGGGGAAAAAGAAGATCTATGCAGATATATAGAGAGGCAGTTCAGGTGGTGCTGGATTCTAGCAGTCACTGGGGTGTGAAAACAGGAGATGGAGTGATGGCAGAGCAGCCTGACGTGGCAGCCTGCGCCAGGGAGATACAGCAAGAAAGACGCTGTGGCAGGCAGCTGGAGCAAACGGGGGAGGTAAGAGGCGGCAGGGACAGGACAGGACAGGAGAGGAAAACAGAGATAGAGATAGAGGCAGAATGTGCATTAGCTTTGTCAGGCACCAGATACCTGAAATGGAGGTTTAGTTGGGATTTAATTCACCTGGGTCAGAGCTAAAGCAAAAGAGAATTTTTTCTAACCATAGATCTTGTCCTTCTGGAATAAGTAAGAATGCTACAACCTGACCCTACCTGACCAATTTCCTTTATGACTGAATTTGTTTTCCACCCTTGAGCTTTACCTGGGTGGAAGGGAAATATTTTAAACGTTTTTTTTTCAGTTTCTTTGGTAAATGAGCTTGGAATTTACATATGAGAAGGTTGCTTTCTGAGAAGGAGTTTCAATAGAGAAACAACAAAGCATCAAGTACCTTCTTGCAAATGCAGGCAGGGCGAGTGTTAGAAAGTGAGGGTTAACTTCAGATTCAGAGTGCCTTCTTTTACCCTTGTCTGGGGGAAACCACATTATTATGTCACCTACAGTGCAGCTTTCTAGCATCCTTATCTTCAGTTTCCATAAATCCATTGATAATTTGGAAATCTATACCATAAGCGATAGTATTGCTTGCACTGTAAACGTGTTTTATATAAATCTAAAGGCACAATAGGGCCTTATTTTGTGCCATCACTTTAGAGAGATAGAGAAGATTAGGTTGAATAAAGAATTTGTGAGAGATCTGACTTTAATTTCAGGTCAGAATGAAGGAATTTGTTACCATAAATACTGCTATAATCCAAAGACCCAATGGTTTAGAGTAGCTATAAATAACCAATACCACATTAGATAAGACTTACACAACCTTTATCAAGGACATATCCTAGGCATTCTTGGTCAAGCCGTTTAGATATAATTTATTTGACTTCTTCCTGAAGGTTGAATATTAGGAACTTAGAAATCTAGGTCTTACAAAAATGTCAAGATACATTACCTGACACAGAGGTATTGATAAGTATGGTTGATCAGCCAGAACAAACTAATTTGTGAACAAGCATTCATTGATTACATATTTCATGGCAGGTAGTAAGTAGGGATGCAAAAATAAGTGACTAGTAGTCTAGTAGAAGTTCAACACGTGCCTATAACTGTTTACAAGATAGAGTACATGAAGCACTTTAGAATGGTATAAATAGTGCCATAGGAATTCAGAGCAGAACCAAGCATTTCCCGCTGAAATTTTACTTTCATAGTAGTTTGTGTTACCATTTGCATTATATTAGAGTCACAACCCTTGTAGGCTCAGTAAGCTTAAATGAAAACACGTTTTTAGCCATATATCTAGTTTAAATTTTAATGATGTTGGCCTAATGCTGTGATGCTTATGTGCCATGAACAGCTTCAAGTATCTACAGATGACATCCATTATATTTAGACATCGTGGAATGTTAATTATCAAGGCTAAGGTGAGACTTCTGTGGTATGGGGAAAAAAAGAAAATCTTCTATGTTAAAATAGGCATTCTGCATTCTCTGTTTATCTCTATCGAAGATGGCGCTTTGCCTAAAAAGGCTGAAGCTGTCCATTTCAAGCACAAAAAGAAATGTTAAAAACCAGGGGTAGTCTTCCTGAGAAATATTATTAGTAATGGATTTTTTCATTAGTATTAAATATATTTACAGAGTCTGAAAAGCTGTATAGTTAACAGTTTGTAAAAATGGTGTGTTTCCAATTAGGCTTTAATACTCATACCATGTGCTCTGCATCAAACAGATGGTCACTAAATATATATTCATTTTATGCATTGATTCAGTCAACATTTTTTTTAACTTCCTACTGTATGGCAGGCTAGTTCTCTATTTGAAATACTATTGATTCCAAGAGCTTCGGACATGCCCAAATCCAAAATTCAAACAAATATTTCAAATTATTTAACATTTTGTAATCTTTTCTTTTATGGAGATTATGAACAATTAAATTTGACTATAAAATTTTTATTTGATTTGATGAACTGATTATTGAAATTTGATTATTAAATTTGATAATTGAATTTGACTGTAATTCATTGTTTTGAAGAAGTATGAAAACTTAGAAAATAATTGGTTTGTTAATTCTTTTCTTTAAACATAAAATAAGGACTGTCATATACTCATGTCATAAATTGCAGTGGCCTATATCTTTTATTTGTTTTATTTTAGGCCCACAGAGCATGGGTGACACAAGAATATTTGGGTTCTGTTGTATTTCATTTGGAAACTATGCTTCTTCACTAACTTCTCCTTAAAAATTATTTTTGTGTTAAGTTTCATTTTGGCTCCCGTCATGTCTGAAATTCCCACACTCTCAACAATCTGCATTAAATATATTCTAAACTACTATTAATGCCATAGCTCTTATTACTGACTCTGGTCCACAGTTGGATTGTAGAGCAATTTAACCACACTGTGGATTCACACTTTTTGACATTAAAGAAAAGTTGCCCTATGTCCAAAGTACATATATATGTTTATATAAAATTTAACCAAGTCAATTTCACTTTTCCTTTATGAAAGGAATAGACACAGCATGAAGAAATCTGTATGATAGATTTTCCTGATATGAAAGATGTAAGCATTGGGAGTTCCCTGGCAGTGCAGTGGCTAAGGCTTCAGCGCTGTCAATGCTGAGGCCTGGGTTCGATTCCCAGCCAGGGAGCTACCCACATAGAAACAAACAAACAAAGAAAAAAAAAAAAACAGAAAAAAAAATGTAAGCATTGCGATGTTTCTGCTTTAGACAGCTGAGGTGGCACTAGCCAATCTCAAGAACAAATATGAAAATGAGAAAGCAATGGTGACTGAAACCATGACGAAACTTAGAAATGAACTGAAGGCTTTGAAAGAAGACGCGGCAACTTTCTCATCCCTGAGAGCAATGTTTGCAACAAGGTAACTGTTTTATTATTCTATAGGAGTGGTACGTAGGGGGGCAAACTTTAAAATTCACATGTGCATCTTCGTGCATCTTGAGTGTATGTGCTGTACCACCTAAAAGGGTAAGATGTGAAGAAAATGTGTGAGATTCCACTCTAACAAATCTAAGCTAAAACCTTTTGTGTTGTTTTCCAGAGCCCCCTACTGGACGCACTGGATCAAGCATAGAAGTACAAGGGCTGTCCAGAAAAAAATCCAGCCATAAATGCCCGTATCTTTCATATTACGTGGCTGGATACTTTCTAGACAGCCCCTGTATTTTTAAATCACTACAATAGATAATTTTTTCTAGAGCTTATATGCCCAAAAGAATTAGAATATTCCCCCTGACAAAAAGCTTCCAGTAAAGGAAAAAACCCGACTTGCTAAAATAGCTAAATATTATATATTAGCACCACTGAAATTTATTTCTGTAACTAAAATCCATAACAGTGCTTATCATTACTATTTATACCATCATAATGAAGGTTAATATTCATTATATCAGCAAATTATTTAGACTTTAATACACTGTGATTTAAATAAAACTTTTAAAATATAATTATACCGGGGTGCCAAAAAAATGAATACATATTTTAAGAGATGTTATCGATGTATTACATAAATACTGATGGTAACCACTTTGAGCACCTCTTGTAATTGCAGAACTCAAATGTGACTTGTATTCATCTTTTGTTATTGATATACAAGTATATTACAATTTTAATACAGCGTTTTCCTTTCTTAAAATGTGTGTGTGTATATATATATATGTATTTTTTTTTTTGGCACCCTCTGCACATAGCACCAAATTTTTCACGTTGCCCATTTATTAATTAGACAAATATTAGTTACTATATCCCTCCACCAGTTTCATTAGGAAGTGCCACTGTATTGTGTTTTTAAACTTCAAGTGATTATTGAGAATGTATTGATTGAAGGCATTCAAAAGCCTGAGATTTTTCAATATGCAACATAGTTTGCTGTCACATTTTAAAGCCAAAGCAAAAACAGTTCTATGTCTTACATGATGTAAACTCAGTACAAAGTCCAAAAAGCATAACTGTGGCTCTATTTGCAGATTTGGTGTATAATTCACAGGTAGCTGATATAAGTGTAAAGCAAAACGCTGGGTTTTATAGGAGTCTGGGAACCTACCTGGCTTTCCCCTATACTTGCTCAAGCTTATACTTGTGACTTACTCACTTGGAAGTGGTGGTGAGGAGGCTGAGCGCCTGAGGGACCACACATGGGTGGCAGAACTGAGCAGAACTGATTTCCGAGTCTCTAAGCATGACGAGTTTGGGGAGTAGAAAGAATATGGACACTTCTGGCCACTGAGGTGGCAGGACAGAGTAAGAATGGTGCCTATATCCCTCAGTGATGAAAGAAATCAGTCAGGCTTACATGTATAATCAAGAAGACATAAACTTCCTCTTTGAAAAAGAAACCAAACATTTTTTAAAGGGACATTTAAAGTCTAATTCTGATTTGTGTAAACATTTTTACTCCCAAATAATGCATTTTCACAGAAATTTGTTTTTTCAGACAGTAATTTTCTTACTCCATGGTATTTGTTTTTAAATATTGCTGTCTGACCAATTAAAACAAATCCAGGGTCCTGCAATTCACATTTTATTTTACTAAGCCCTGAATTTTCTTAGGCTATTTCTCACTATGCTTCTTGACATTCAAGGTTAAAGAGAATGGGGACCCACCTGGATCTCAAGTTCTTTCACTACAGGGTCTGTTTTCTCTTTAAAATACCACAAGGCTTGTGCTGATTTCAGAGTTTGTCCAATACATTTTGACTAACTCCACAAAGTCATTAACTATCTCTCATGCGTGAAGAATATTTGTTATTATTATCTTAGTAGATAAATAGACTCAGAAAAAACTCTGACTAATGGTGAATAATGCTTCATTCCAAATGTATATGTTCTTAGGTCTTACCTAGGGTGGGGACAATAGATCGCTGAGCTGATCTTCCTACTGTAGCACTAGTATCAAACCAGCATACAGAGGTCTGATAGCCTTCTAGATCTGTGTCAAATCCTATGCCTGTCTTGGTTTTCTTTGACACCTGTTGCTTTATCGTCTGGTTGAGAAATGATTGAAAATACTAATCCAGGCAAATCTACCATATTAAAAGCAGTGGCAGCTACAGTCTGTACTCAATTAAAATAAAACCAATAAAAAACAAAATGTTTTCTTTCTAAACATTATTCTTCTTTTGCTTGCTACAGGCATATCCTATAACAAACTTGTCCCATTCCTCCAGCGTACGGTGGGAAAAGCCCCTGCAGCACATCTAATACCACCTGAGATGTCACTCTGTGTTCTTCTGACACCGTGGAGCAGCCCCCACAATAACCCTGTCCCTGGGGTTTAAGATGTCACCTATTAAGAATGTTCCCACATGTATTCCATTGTATTGATGAGCCATCAGTTATTAAACTGGCTCTAATGTTTCCAATTTTCTACAATAGTGGGCTGTCTCAGTTCTTCTCCGGGGAGGCTAGTGTTCTAAGTATCTAAATTCCAGTAAAATGTATTACTTTTAACTTAAGTTCTAAATTCAGTTTTACCAAGGTTTTCCTCCTAACTAGGTTTCTGTTTTGGCTCCAGATGTGATGAATACGTCACACAGTTGGATGAAATGCAGAGACAGTTGGCAGCTGCGGAGGATGAGAAGAAGACTCTAAATAGTTTGTTACGAATGGCTATCCAGCAAAAGCTCGCCCTGACGCAGCGGCTGGAGGACTTAGAGTTTGACCATGAGCAGTCCCGACGCAGCAAAGGCAAATTTGGAAAGAGCAAGATCGGCAGCCCTAAAGTAAGTGGGGAGGCATCAGTCACCGTGCCCACCATAGACACTTACCTCCTGCATAGTCAGGGCCCACAGACACCCACCATTCGGGTCAGCAGTGGCACTCAGAGGAAAAGGTATGCATGCAGCAATCTTCATAGTATGGTGCAGTGGCCAGATTTTAGTTCATTGCAAAATTGAATGTGTTCTTATTGCGGAGGATGGAGGAAGGGAAGGAAGAGAAAAACTGGAACTGGGCGTATGAATGGGCCTTGCTAAATGTTGGTTTTTCCAAATCAAAGCCTTTTTTGATCATTGTGTTCATTTACTATTTTCTGTCGCCCACACCCCACCTCTTGATTAACCATAATGTAACTTCTGAGTGTCCGTCAATATTTGGGCTGTTCCTTGTATGCATAAATGTACCGCTCCCTTACCTCCAGCCTAAACATTGAAGGGGAAAGGCGGATATTAAGAATGAAGCTATGATTACAGGGGCGATGGGCGATGGTTTTAAAAGTCCTTGTACCTCTGGGAAGGTGCCGTTTATCAGCTTCTCTTTACTGGGGCAAGGATATGAATATGTTCTCTCAGGGGAGCTTTGGTCCATGTTACCAAAACTGGTGACTGACTAAAAGGATGTCTGTGTTTGGGTAAAATGGGATGGAATATGTATAGTTCTTTTCTTAAAAGCGAGTTTTTGTGCTTTTTTCACTTGGTATGTGAATATTGCTCAAAGAAATCACTTGTAAGGTTTCGAGTGGCTTGATTCTCTGACTTTTTTCCAGAGTTCTGGATGTTGAATTACTTACCCTACATTTTCAGTTAATGGTACGATTTTTATTTTAGGAGCTTTCAGTAAGGAATCAAATAATATAAATATTTGCTGTGTGTGTTTTAAACTGACTAACTATAATACATCTCTTTTTCAGTATCCAATACAGTTTTCAAATAGGGTTGTATCCTGGTGTGGAAACTAAACAATTAGCAAAAATCTTGATTTACATGTTAAAAAATTAAATGCCAGTATAAATAATGTTGTCACTGGTGAGGCTTTGAAAGGTAATTAAAGTAAAACTTTTTTGTTTCCTATATGTATTTTCTTGGATCTCCTGCAAGACAATTTTCACCTTCCCTTTGTGATCAGAGCCGTCCCAGGACTTCAGGGGCTTCCTACCTACAGAATTTATTAAGAGTTCCCCCTGATCCCACCTCCACAGAATCATTTCTTCTGAAGGGCCCCCCTTCCATGAGTGAATTCATCCAAGGGCACCGGCTCAGCAAGGAAAAAAGGTTAACCGTGGCCCCACCAGGTAAACATTTTTTCCTTGGGTGCATGTGATGCAAATGATTAGTTGACTAGCCGACTCTCCCCTTCCTTCCAACCACTCATGCTCCCTGCCCCTCCTCCGAGTCTAACTTTGATGACAGGTAAACTCCTCCAGCGCAAGTAAAAATACCTTTACCCTTAGCCTCTTGTTTCCTCCTTCACTCAGCCAGACCAGCAATCCTCAGGAGCGTCCAGGGACCTCCTTTTACTGCAGCCAAGGGTGGAAAATGAGAGTTGAAAGGAACGGGATAGATAACAGGAAACGAGCAACAGGCACAGTGCAGGACACACACCTGGATCCTGTTTGCAATTTGGTAGCTCAAGGCAATTCTATCTTGGTCAAATTTTGTCGTTTTGTTCTGATCATTTTTGGTGTAACTTCAGTAAAGGGAGCCATCTTTATAAAAAGCCTTTGGGCTAATCTCCTTTTGTAGTGACTCAGAATGTCTCCTCAGTCCTTATAGAGAACTAAAAGTAAAATCCTCTAAGGTTTTGCTCCTCAGGAACATTTAGGTCTTCATATAATGTTCTTGTAGTTTGCAAACCCTTATTGATTGATTTATGCTTAACCATATGCTCACGATTTACTTTAACTTCACTGTTATGCATTTTTATTTTTCCTGTGAAGGGCCTCACTTGACAATGTGACTTCTTGCAAATAAAGATCATTCTTTCAAGAAGTCCCTGCATGCTAACTATCGGTCTGAGGGGGGCACAGGAAGCCCACGAAATGAAATAAGCCCAAGGGTGATTATTTGGCTATCATAGGGAATGAAAAAAATAAAACTAATGCAATTCAGTTGTCGACCGTTTGAAACTCAAAAAGATTTCATATGAACAGCTATATTTCTGGCCTCCCTTGAATAATTCTGAATATCTGGCAGCCTAGGTTTGCATTCATACATGTCAGCAACCTGTTGGAGCTATGTAGTGGGTGCTGCTTTTAAACAGAGCAAGCTTGCAGTAGGCCACAGTCCCCCTCACCCCCTATTCCTATACCCAGGCTGCGGCACTCTTTTCTGTTATCTGCTGGCCTCTACTGTAGCCTTTGAGTTCTCCACCTTTGCCACTGAACCTTTCTTTGTTAATTTATTTCATTTTTACCTCCTAGCTATTTTATTTCCATTTTACCTTAATTCCTTTTTGGAAACCTCAGCCTTTTTCATCTCTAATACTTTCTGTATCTGATTCATGAATGAATCAGCCTACTGATTGGGATTAAAATCTTTGTGGAAATTTACAGCACATGTTCAGTATTCTAAGAGTGTTTAAGAAGTCAGTAGTGACAATGAATTGGAAGAACCTAACAAATGAACACCTAAAAAAACAACAAAGCAACAACTCTGCTAGGTGTTTCTATTTTCATAGCTCATTTCCTATTGTTTTAGACTCCATTGGAAGGTACCTTGAAGTATCTGTGAATCACCAAAGTACTAATGATTGATTCATCAGGATACCTAACTTGAATAAAACCCACAAGTCTTTTTAGTGTTCTAAATAAATTTAGTGGCACTAGCTACTAGAACTTAGAAAAGAAATTGTATGATTAGTAAGTAACCCTAGTATTTTCATTTAAAAGGTGTCATCAATATGATTAAAATTAAAAATAAATATGGCTAATAATTTTCATTTTGTATATGACTATTTTATCATTGTTTTCATGAGTATATAGTTTACATTATTGTCACTACATGTGGAAACCATTAACATTGTATCATAAACTTTTCCATGTTGCTACCTCGTCTTATTTTTGTTTTTAAAGATTATATCATAAATTTTATTTCAGCTAGTTATCACTATTTCCTCTTGTTAACCACTAAGAGAGTTTTCCATTATTTCTCATATTATACATTGCTGCTGATAATAACCTCATGCACACAGCTTCTCTTCTATTCAATTTTTTTCTCAAGAGTGAGATCACTGGGCTAAAAGTATTAACATTTTTATGTTTTTGCTCCATTTTGATGTTGTGTCAAAAAGAGTATATCAATGTACTAAAAGCCCCACCAAGTATTTTTCTCATTTCCACACATTCTGAATCTTTCTACTACTTTATGCACACTGTATACATATTACAACTCTAAGGCTAGTTAACATACATGAATGAGAGTATTATTATGTTGTCTTAAGTTCTTCAGTTGTGAATAACCAAAAAATGTCATTGGCGTCAGGTGATTAATGTATACAAGGTTAGAGATATAAATGAGAGGGAGTTCAGAATCATCAAGTGGCCAGAAAGTCCCTTTAATGACAACTTAGCATATTGATAAACCTTTGATTTTTTAACCATCTCTTTGAAATTAATAAAAAGGGGGAAGAAAGTAAAGCTGTTACTATGTCCTAAGGAATTTTCAGTTGTTTATCATGAAATCAACCAGATTAGTCCTTAATGAATTCTTAGATCATTCCAGCAGCATTTTCTAAAAGGTTCCAGTTAAATGAATTACTATAGAAACTGACCACCCATCAACACCAAAGAAATTGTAGCTTCTAAAACTATTTGCATTATTGACTATATATTATTTTTTCTAGGCTGAACTATATTGGATAAGATAGTAACATGATTATGTTACTATACAGAATGTTTTCATTAAGCCCAAAAAGGAAAAATACGCCATATATATCCAATCCTGGTTTCTATGTAAGAAATATCTTAAACCCATGGGAAATAATAGATTTTATGAGTATTTTTTTATTCATGAGTTTATGTTATTGATTATTATAAAATTTAATGGCTAGTAGCAATATATAAGGGCTGTCCAGAAAGTATCCATCCATGTAATATGAAAAAATAGAGACATTTATGGCTGGATTTTTTCCAGACAGCCCTCGTATATATTCATCATTTTTAAAGGACAGTTCACTGTTAATTTATCAGAATTTTTTTTGATACCCTTGTTTTTAAAAATATATTGAAATATATTTTAATATATTTCACTATTTTTAATTTTAGGTAATTTTATGTTTTATTCTAATAAGCAGATATTTTATTGATGATCATTGAAGTAGTTAAAGCAATAAAACGAAATTAGTATAATTTGGTTGAGTCCTTTGGTTGAGGAATTGAGAGGTATAATTCTTATTCAAAATTTTAATACACAGAACATAAAATATTATTTACCATGTATCAGAATATTTTCAAATAGACTTCATTTCTACAAGTTGGTCAGCAGAAAACCCCATCTTCTTCAAGGCACAATTTCTCAGTTTCTGGAGAATCGACTCTTAGGTGGGACATTGATTTTCAAAATTAGTAGAATGTTTTTTACTAATTGATTACTACATTGTACTAATTGATTTGCACCCGTTTAGAGGAAAATCCTGGCCCTTGCCTCTGACTTTGACTCAGTCTCTGCTACCTCAGCCTCTCAAGTTCTGCTTCTGGGCAAGGCTTATTGACTTCATTGTTCTTGACTTTCTCCTTATCCTGGTATACAATCCCCAATCTCCTCCCACATGTGCCTACCAGCTTTGATGAACTTGAATCAAAAGGAATCCTGTTATCATCGAGTTTGTAGTCAGGCAGCAGATAGTATACGTTCATAAAATAATTGGTTATTTTGTAACCAGTATTTTATCTTGATGCCTTAACTACCTAGGCCTACATAATAATAATAATAATTACTTACATTTAATCAATAATTAAAATCAATTTACCAGGACAAGTAAAAAAAAATCTGTGGGGAGTTCCCTGGTGGTGTAGTGGCTTAAGGCTTCGGCACTGGCACTGTCAGTGCTGCGGCCTGGGTTCGATTCCTGGTCAGGGAGCTACCCACATACCAAAAAGCAAAAAAAAAAAAAATCTGTGTAATTCTTAGGCAAGAGATGTTATTTCTGTAGTAAAGAGCTACCTACCATATTTTGCTGTGCATAATGCACACTTTTTTGCCCAAATTATGAGGGAAAAATAAGGATGTACTTTATATGTGGGTAGTAGTACTAACTCCATATTTATATAAATGTTTTAAATTCTTTTATTTATGCTATGAGTTAAAAGTGTGACTCTAGAAATCAATAACAATATCCGAATGCAAAATAATACTCTGGAATGTGATAATTGGGTTTTTTAATATAAGAAAAATTTTAGTCTAACAATAAAAATGAATTTTAAAAAATTTTATACATAAAATTTCTTGTACCATAATATGTTAAAAAATAATTGCTCAAAATCCTTCATAATACATAAACCAAGTACCTAAATATAAGCAAATAAACATTTGAATTACCAGTGTCACCCCAATAAGTCTAACAATAAAAAATATATATATTAAAAAATTTTTTGAATTAAAAATTTCAATTCCCTTTGTTGCTCCCTACTTCTCTCTTTTTCTTCCTCTGATACTATTACTGAACTAGTGTGAAAAATGGTAATGTTTTGAAATCTAAAAAAAAATTCTATATTTTAGATATTACTGATTTTTAAAGAAGTTACTAGAAAGTGTTAACCTGAAAATAAAGTGTTAACCTTAAATATGTAATCCCCCTTAGATGTGTCATCAACAATAAACACGAACATGTTCATTAGTGAAAATTGTCTTTACGTTTCACTACATTCAAACAAGTAGACATTTATTTGTCTGTTATCTTGTAAAGCCTGTGTTCTTAAGCATGTGCCCAAACTATGTTTTTTTATTAACCAATTTTCTCATTCACTTATTCATCAAAATTTAACAAAATGTATTGAGCCTTTATCTGTCAGGGACTTTTCTTGGTTATTGATATGATAATATTCAAATAAAATTCAACCCGTTCTTCGAGAAAGTCATAATCTGGTATGAGAGGTAGTGTTAATAGATGTTCCTGGGATAAATAGAGGAATTAGGGTTATTAGGAACATCCTCCTAGAAGAGATGTGAGTACTGGTTGTGAAAGGTGACCTTAATAGACAGAAGGTAGGAGTGCAAGTGTGGGTCATGAAAAAAGCCTTATAGGAAAGCAGGTCAACTTGCTCGAAGGCTATACATGAGCTTGGGGCTAGAAACTGGGGCAGGAGTGATGGGAAATGAGACTGGAAAGGTGGTCAGGGATCTGAAAACAGAGGGCCAGTTTGGTGAAAGCAGACTTCAGTCTGTGGGCATAGTTAAGTTTTTAAAATAGGACCAGATTTTATATGAGATCACCCTGACAAGCATATACGAAGACAGGAAATATGCAGATGAGAGGCGGTAGAAACTCGGAATTAGAATTGAGGAAAACGAATATTTATATGTTGTCTGAAGTTGGAGAAGTCCAACTGTATATGAAAGCCAGCAGGTCCTGTGTACGTACAACGTCCTCTGCCTGCCTTTGGGGTTTGTATATGGAAGGAGCTCAGTGAATGCTCTTAGAACTTGCTCTCTGAACTGACGGCCTCAGTGGGTTTGGTTTGTTTTTTCCTAAAATAAGTTTTTTCCTATAAAGGCTTTTTACATTTGTGTCTGTTCTATGCCCCCATATCACTATACTTTGCATTTCCACAGGATTTAATTCTTGAAATAGCAGAAGTGAACAACATTCTGTTGAAATCTGTCATTTTTTTTTTTAGGCTTGTATTGTCTTTTAATATAACTTCCATAGAGCTCTTTCCAGGGCATTTCCTGATGCCAAATCATGTTACCCTGAGTTTGGAGTCTGCCCAAGCAAAAGTTAATTCAAAAATATTAATTCACAAAATTACCAATCTCATTTTTCTAACTTGCCCCAATGTAATGTGCATTTAGAAATTGTGTCAGATCTCCAAATTTTAGTGAACCATGCAAGAGTATTTTTCTTTCTCATTTTGGGTTCATCATGATTGATTTTACAGTAGAAACATACAACAACCTCAAATTTCTTTTCATTTCTTCCACTATTTCTTCAAGTAGCAATTTCATTTTTATAGAAAATCTTTTAGTATAGAATGATCTTGAATTGAATGCTCAGTGTTAAGAATGTCATCTGAGAGATATGTCTCTTGATTAGATTCTGTCCATCTCTGTAATGACAGATACCTAACTGAAAACTGAGAAATAGAGGAATCTATCTTAACTTCTTCCCAAATAGCTCTCTATTTACTTTGTTTAGATAAATACCAAATACCCTCCAGTATTGTTGAACGTTTTTGCTTTAGTCCATATAACTGGTTTCATACAAAAGTAGTTTGATCACTTCTTGGCCTTTTGGCTAAGATCAAGTATAAAAATAGTTTGAAATTTTAAGATTTTTTTCCCTCTTTCTTATTTTTCTCCTGCCAAGGGTTTAGCTTTATGTATCATATATACCAGTTTTACCACTATGTATATGAATGCACAAAAGTTATGAAGACTTTTTGATCCCTTGTTGCCTCTTCTAGGCGGAATTAGTTGATTTCTTCTCTGTGCTCCATGACAAACAACAGTCACAGTTTGTCTTAAAATCAGATTCCTCTATGAGTCTGTAAACTGCTTTTAATCCTTAGAATCTTGCCCTGTACCTTGAACATAGGAGGTCCTCAAATTGTTGGTATTCAATTCAGATTTTCTATAATATCTCAAAATGTATGGCTTTCTTGTGGTTGGTTTATCATCTGTACACATAGTTCTTCCGTTGCACAGAATTATAAATAGTGTATTTCAGATTATGGTTTAATGGAGGTGATATAATAAAATCTATGTAACAATTGAATTTGGACATTTCTAAAGTCATTTACTCACTTTTCTTATTATTTAATCTAGGCAGAATGTAAAACATTTTGGAGTTTCTTTATTTGGTTGTATTAATATATGCATTCCCCAAACCAAGGTATTATAAGAAAATATGCATTTTAGAGGACAAAATTTATGAATACACGTAGTTTAGCGTAAAATGTTGAATATAAATATATAGGCTTTCCTTATTTTATTTTCTCTTTTTCCTTTTTATGTATTTTTATAGTTTTTAAGAATATTTTTCACTAGATAATGATGGTTCAAAATTCAAAAGCTCCAAATAGGAAGTAGCTCGCTCTGCCACACTGTGCCCAGCCCACCTGTGTATCCTCTCATAAATATTTCTACATATACAAGCAAATTTATATAATTATATACATACGAGGGCTGTTCAGAAAGTATTCGGCCATGTAATATGAAAAATAGAGGCATTTATGGCTGGATTTTTCTAGACAGCCTTCGTATGTACTCACAAATATGTAATTTTGTATATGTATTAACAATAATATTGGCACAACCACAAACATGGTTATGCATGCTATTTTTTTTTTACTTAATGTATGTCAGTTTTTTCATATCAGTACTCATCTTTCTGTTTATTTTTAACCAGAAGTTATGGATGAGAAGGAAGATATACTTGAACCCTTTAAGAAAGCTTGAAATGTTCCCATATTTCTTGCCAAACAATGAAATGACTGCTATAAGAATGTTTCACCTTCTACACCAGAGCTATTCAATAAAAAGATGATGTGATAACTATATATAAGTTTAAACACTCAAAAAATTAAAAGAAACAGGTGAACTTAATTTTAATAATATATTTTATTTCACACAGTATGTCCATGATATTTTCATCATGACACGTAATCAGTAGAAGTAATTATTAATGAGATACTTTACGTTCTGTTATTATTACTCAATCTTTGAAATTCATTATATATTTCATATTTACAGCATATCTCAATTAGAACTAGCCACATTTCTAGTGCTTAATAGCCAGATTTGGCAAATAGCTACTGTATTGGACAGTGTGGTTCCAATGGTTTTTAAATAGCTGAAGGTAGAGGCCTTACCTTTATATCCCGAAGCTCCCCATGCAAAGAAGAGCTTTAGTACTCTGTTCTGGTGGGCGGCTGGAGCCTCTCCCTCATTGTATTCCAGGGAAAAATAGCTGTCAGGGTCTTCCGTGCTGTGCTCACCCTAGTTAGTCCAATCTGCTGGCAATAGTCTGTTATTCTACTGTTTGCCATCACTGAAACTACTTAACAACCTCTGTTATAAAAAACCCTTTGACTATAAGCATTTTCATTGTTATATTTAAACTGTAGCTTTGAAAGGGACTTTTTCTGTCTACAAAGAATAGTAAGAAAAACATAATAAGAAAAAGCCGCAATAGGTACCCAACAAAGCCAATCTCTAGGTTAACAACTGTAGGCTCTCCTTTACGTTTATAAGGATATGTGGACGACTAGAATGAAGAAATTCTGAAGGAGCTTCCCCAACTCTGAGACTCTGATTCTATGAATAAAAACTATTCCTTCCATGATTGGAACTAGAGTTCATTGTGTACACTACATGTTTCTAAAGAGAATTATATAAAAATATCTTAACACCATACAGTATACTTTCCACCAAGGAAAAGGCAAAGTCTCATTATCTAATAAACAGAACAAACTTTTGAGGGAACAATTTTAAATATCTATGTGTTATGAACTGACTGTACAAGGCAAGAAAGAGTAGTGTTCTGAGTTCATGCTGAATTCTTGGAGTATGCTAACACTTTGGTTTCCTTCTCAGACCTGATGGGTTTCAGTTTCAATGTATACCTATTTTGTTACACTCGATATGGGGGACACTGATTTAATTCAGAAATGCTTCCTTGGTACCCTTCAATATGACAGCCAGCCAGAGCATTAATAAACATCTCAGGCATGTAGAACCTTTCTACACTCAAAAATCTGGATTTGGCAGCTCTCCTGAGCTCTGAGGGAGTTGGGCAGGATCTGAAGGTGCAACCAAGTTCTGGCTGTGAGTGTGACACAAATGTTGGGTAGTTCTAATGCTCATGGAAAGCCTACACTTGCTATTAACCATTCCTTTGTGTTAAATGATGTAGTGAAAATACAGTTCCATAGCACTTAACACCTACTTAAACTGACCTAGTAATTAAAGTTGCACAGTTTATCAACTGGAAAAGATTTACAGTGCACTGTGCTCCTGACGCAACAGCGAGACATCCTGCCACCCTCTCATTTCCTGTTGCACAGCTGCATGCCCCTTCTTCCACACACACCCCTCTTTAGTTATCCATTAACACTCGTGTAGTTTTCTTGTCTGCTTCCCCAGTGTATTTATTGTGCCTGAAAGGTATAAGAGGAAAAGCACAAGTCAAAATGGTTGACTTTATCTTTTCTACTTTTTACTTTAAAAAAAAGTAAACTCATAAGACGTCCTGTACTCATTAATTTTGTTGTCCTTCAAGCCAAAAAGAAACAGTCATTGATATACTCTCAATATCACAAATTTAAAGTGTTTGTGAACTGTACAAGTAAAAGCCAAGTTTGTTTTGGCTTTGCTCATTACTGGACCTCCAAGAATTTCTTCTTCTCTTATGGTACATAGCTCACTTATGTCACGTCAGTGTGTCCAGTCCCCAAATCAGATGTCCTTCAGAAGAACTGCTACTTAGGATGGGCTCTTATGTATTATTGCATGAGTTGTGAATGCTTTTGAAAGTTAAACTAGATTAGAGGTAAACTAGATTCTTACTCTTATAATAACTTAAAAGAAATAACTTTTATAGTTTCAAGTATTTGTATTTAAAGATTTATATGAAAACATGTACATTTATTTGGCAGGATAATGATTTAGAGCAGGACTGTCATTTGACTTCACCTGTGTTGAGTAGATAGAAAATGGGTACATTTTTTAGGTGAAGGAGCTACACTTTCTTCACGCGAAGAATTTCTTTGCTGTTCTAATGTTGTTCATCTAGTCCACTTTTCTACACTCTGCCTCACCTCTCGAGTCTTCATTGCACTTAAGATTACGTCTTATGAAAAGTCAAAAATTAGTCTATGATCAGTTTGGATCCTAAGAATTGTAATTGGAAATTTAGAGTAGGAAGTGTTACCATTTGCGTTGGTGAAATGTACCCAAGTCCCCGGCACAGACCTTAGATACCAATTTCTGGCTTTCCAGGCAACCCCAGCTCCAACTCTATGCATAGGATCCTTTAAGAAAACAAGTATAGTCTAGTCATTTAGTCTGAGTGGTATTTATAGAATAAGCCATTATGTGATGATAGTAGAATCAGTTAAACATCAATTTTTTTCTCTTTTTATGCACTACTTGACAACAAAAGCAAAAAGAGGTAAGTTGACTATAAACTTGGAGGTGAATCTTAGTTTCTTTAATAGATTTATTCCTGGTAGTGTTGCTTCAATTCAATTTCTACAGATCAGATACTTTTACATTAGGAGGCTTGTCATTGTAAATCCTTATTTTTTTCTTTGAAAAATGAATAAGCACTTTCTATAAACTTGGATTTTAAAAATATTTAATATTCAAACATACTGCTTTTCCTTTAACTGAGATAAACTTATGGTTTAATTTTGCTTATGAGGATATAGTACATTTTGAGACAACTTGGTTTAGTTATGGGGTTTCTGAATTGTTTTCCCCCAAAATGTGGGTTACATATTATAAGTATTTCCTCTTTTCTTAAAAAAGCCAAGAAACAACACACATTGGTGGAAGCCTATTAATTTTCAGATCTATAGAAGAGGATACCTTGAACGTGTCAGAATATGTTCTAGTGTTGATTTTATTTGAAAATGACCAAAAAATGATAAAAATATTAAATAAGAAAATTAAACACATTTCATGGAATGGTGTCTCATCTATTTTTATTGTTTGGGACCTGTTTTTACAATTGATCTTTTTAGTGAGTTTTGGTTAAAATTCATCTAACTTAATTCTCTTTTGTTTCTTTAACTTAATTCTCTCTTGTTTCTTTTTTATGACGATTCTCAAATTTCAAAGGTGTAGCTGGTCTTTACTTGATACTTGCTATTTATTGACTTGACTTAATGAGAACAGACTACCATGCTGCCTTAAGTTAACTCTGTGCCAGCGGACATTGTTGTCGGGAAGGTCATTTCTGAACAAACGGTTCTTTTCTAAAAGGTGTTTAAGTGGTTTAAGAATCTGGCAGCAAAATGTACTTTTACCTCTTGGTGCCACTGTATTTAATTATCCTCTTGACCTTTATCTTCCATGCCTTTCCTACCATAGGCTATTGATTACACAGACGCTCATGGTTATTTTAAGTTGTTCATAAGCAGAAAGCTGACTATACTACAGGGCATTTCTATACTTCGCTTTTGCAAGGTTTGAAATTATAATAGATTGTGAATATTGCTTTGTTTTATTAACTAGTCATATATTCATCAGGACAGCAAATGGAAAACTTTGTGAAAATTTTTATCTGATCTGTCATCATTGAATAGTCTCAAACTGCTCCTTTTCCCTAGCAAGTCATGCTCTGATTCTACATTGTTGAAGAACAATTTAATGCTTGTCACCAAAATGTGATCAACTATATACAGTTGTCATTATATGAAGGCAGAGCCAGATGTTTTTAAAGATTTGTCACCAAATTACATTTTTTACATTGTCTATAGTGAAAGTTTTTTGTTTAAATAATTCTATTGTTCTCTGGAAATTTTTAATGATAATGTTACTATTGAGGTTATAAACATGTAATGGGATTTCCTGTGTTAAACACTGACATAAAGTTGAGGCTGAAGTGTCTGATGACATAAATTAGCAGTATACCCGAGTATTTCGAAATTATGATACGGTCTTATCTGTGGGTACTTCCTGAGAAACTAATGTACTAACGATACACGATATGTTTGGCAAAAAGGGATGAGGTAGCCAGCTCAATGTGTTTGATAATAAAATGCTAAAAGTTGTTCACAGCTGTCCATTTTTATTAGTCAATGTACAATTAAAGTCATTGTTAGATTTTGAAAAATATTTCAACTTTTCCTTATTACTGCCTATATTTATGTAAATGTTTCTATCTCATGCTATCATTATTTTTTAATGTAATGTTTCTACCTTAAATCTTTCTTTTTTTCCCCTAAATTGGCTACTCTCTATGTCTGTTTTTTCAGTTTATGTGTATAGGCTTCCATAGGACTCTTAAGTGTTCAAGTTGTTCCTACTAGGAGAATGCATTCTGATGCTTCTTTCCATTAACTTTTCTGTTAATTCACTAACACACTGTTTATCATTTTGTGGATTTAGTGAGGAATAATTCAGTATTGATGTCATTTGGCATACTTTAAATGATGACAATTATTTTTAAGATATAGACATGAAAGTCTTACAGTTATCAAAGAAGAATAATTAATCACCTGGTATCACTAAATTAGCTTTAAAATCTTTATCAGATAGTTTCCTCTTTCTCATTCCTTTTGTTAGAAAATTGTGGTTATGGTGACAGGAATGCCTAAGTTGTAAATTTTTGCTTCTTCAGGTGAATCCATCAGCCAGTGGCATTAATAAAGTATTAATAATGAAACAAATCCAAGGACCTTTTAGGGGAGGTGAAATCAGTATATTAGCAATTACTCAGCACCACATGCAAATTCCCCAAGCAAACTACTGTGAAGAATTATAACCCAAGGTCCTCTCTGCTCTCAACCATGTAGCCTGATTGAGGACATTAGATATACTGCACAGAAAGCCGTAGTCACAAACTGTATACGAGAAATGCTGAAGGAGATGTGAGAAGTGCTAGAATTTAGAGGAAGCAGACCCTTCTGGAGTGGTCAGGGGTAAAGACTGAAACTTGTTCATTCTGAATAGCCAGAGTAAAAGGAGAGCATTTCATGTGACTGTAATGATAAGAGCAAGGGCTTGCTGAAATGAGTTCATCGTATAGTCTATTTTGGGCCTTTTAAATTTCATTATTGTTAATGACATCTACTTTGTTTCTTGAAGCTGAAAACCTCAAGGTCATCTGACTCCTCATGTCTAATCGATCAGTGGTTGCTAAGTAGCCCATGCTCTCACAAACATTTGGTATCTAATGTCCTCACCTAACAGGTGGAAAAACAGACTCAGACAGTCAAGCCACTTTCTCAGTGTCCCTGAGCTACTGGTTGGTGGAACTGGGATCTAAACGCAGAGGGTCTCTCTGATGAACTCTAAATCTCAGGATGAAATGGAGGGAAGTTGAGGAGCACAGAGGACAGGGGAGAAAGAGGAAGGCGAAGAGACCATACGAAATTACTGCGGAAGCGCCCCTGGCCAATGGAAGGAAGTGACTGTGATGTACCCATTATCCATTCACCCTCACGGAAGCCTGAGTGCACGCACAAGTTGTTTCCGTAACTGTGGGGAGGGCCTTTGTGCTATTATCTACAAATACTTAAGTCTGGGAGGTTTTTTAAAAATATGATTATGCGCAGTACAGAGAAATTTCTGTTTTATACTAACGTAATTACTCAGATTTCACATTCTGTCATCTGTTTAGTTGACCACTTTCACATCTCTCTAAAGTGCTTTTTGCTGAGAAATAAGTCTGCTGAAACTCCAGTGCAGAATTTCATTTAGAATTTGTGCTTCTGTCCTTCTGTATATATTTTTCCTTTGTTTCCTTGAATTAAAACATGTATTTATTTCAACCCTTGAACTGCTTAGATTTTAGAAGAATTCAAGAAAATTTTGGCTCTTCTTGGTTTATTAAGACTGAAGAGGTACTATTGGCAGAATATGGAGTTAAAACTGCTTTCACTTTGGAACAAATACTAAGGCTCTGTGTTAGACTGACGGACGTAAACAACAAACTTATTTTCTCCCGGTTCTGCAGACTAGAAGTCCAAGGTCAAGGTGTGGGCAGGTTTGGTCTCTCAAGGGGCCTCTGTCCTTGACTTGCAGATGGCTGCCTTTTCACTGTGCCCTCAAATAGCCTTTTATCTGTGTGAATGCATCCCTGGGGGCTCTGTGTCCCAGATTTCCTAATCTCTGCTGATAAGGATTAGGGCCCACCCTAATTTAACTACATCTTTAAAGATGTATATATAGTCATATTGTAAGGTACAGGGTTAGTGTCTCAACATATGAATTTGGTGGTGGTGTGGTATGAGGGGGACACATTCAGTCTACAACAGGCTCCATGGAATATTCTGCGCAAATGGCACGGGGTAGAAAGTCAGAAACCTGGGTTCAAGTTCTAACTCTGTTCCTCTCTCCATCAACCCTCAGAAAATCACTTAACGCTTCTGATCCTGTGTGTTCTAACCTGTAAAATGGGAATTAGGACAACCAAACTCAGTTGAGTACTCTTAGCACTCAAAAGCTTTTGTTCACTATAAAAACTACACAGGAAGTGACCATGCATAAACTTTTTAACCTCCCTAGGCCTGTTTCTCAGTTCTAAAATAAAAACAAAAACATTTTTTTGAGTTTTTATGGGAATTACAGAGCTGTTCCATGCAAAATGCTTTGCCTAGTGTCTGCATATATACAGCACTTAATAAATATTACATGACCATTATCTTTCATCCTTTCCTCTTCCTCCTACATTCCTTTTGCATGAGCTTCCTTTTCTGTCACTGCCCAAATCCCAGTTAGGGAATATTTTGGAAGAACCTAGCTAGGTTTACTGTAAGAAGAAAGAAGGATTTCCTGTGAACATAAAAGAGGATGTCTCTATGCCGTGATTATTAACTATGGAGTTATCTTAGAACAATCCATAGCTGTCTCTGTCAATTCTTAATCTAATAGCTTCCATAATTAAACATTCTTGCTTTTCTGCTAACTGTGAATCTATCCCTGTAAAAGGTCCTTAATGAATAGTGAGTCTTTACTCAAAGTAGGTAAGATTTTTGTTCCAAAGTGATATCTATTTGAAAAAATGGCGATGTTATTCTATGACAGCAGTTGTTTGAGTGGGTAGATTTAATTAGTAAACCTATGTTTCTTTAACAGTTTTGGAAACAGTAGTCCAAGTTAACGAAGATATGAACTGTCTCACCAAGAGGCATATTTGCTCTTCGTGTCATGAACTTCCATTTCTCCTGCCAATGTTTGAGTATATGAGTTGCCATTTTCAAAATAAGAAAGGAGGAGAAAAGGGAAGCATACATCCCTTTTCTTCTCATTTTTCTTTGTTGAAGGAAAGATGCTAAAATAATTCTGGCCTTAGGAAAGACAGGGGAAGAGGTCACAGGGAGAAATAGAATATAGAAATGAAAAGGTGAATTCCTAGGTTGTCAGAAGAAATGTGAAAATAAGTTTTTATACAGTGGAAAAGAAGGGAGTTTCTCTAACCTGCAGACCAACAACCTTGAGGTCGATCCTAGGCAAATTGCTGGAAATTGATGGGTTTTATATATTCAGTATAATGTAAGGATTACTAAAAACCAGCCTAAGTTCATCAAGAATGACTTATGCTAGATTTACCCAAATTCTCTAGCTTATAAGACCAGGGAAAATGATAACGTAATACATCTGAATTTTGGCAAACAACTAACCAGGTATTTCATAATATTTTTTAGACAAATAGAGAAATTCTAAATGATAATGTAATTGTCTGGATTCATAATTAGTTGAATGCACATGTTCAGAGGGCCCAAAACCATGGATTGATATTTATGAAATATTGTCTTGACTTAGCCTGGCCTTATTATTGGCTGCTAATCTTAGATACAGATGAAGATATCAGGGTCATAATTATCACATTTTCTGATTTGAAAGAGAAATAAAAGGGAGAGGAAGTTAATATACTAGGTAACTGAATGGGATCTAAAAGGCATTTCCAACAGGAAAGGATGAAACGTATTAGAGATAAGCATGAAGCTAAATGTATATAAAATATTGCGTTGGAATTCCAGACACCAGAAGTACAGGAGGGAGGAAGCATGGCTTGTTAGGACCATCTGTGAACAAAGTAAGCTCGTGGGAAATAGCAGTGTGATATGGCTGCCCAAAATAGGCCACGCAGGCGTCTGCTGCTAGACTAGAATCAGGATGTCTCCACTCCGCCAGTCACATCTTTTCATCCATGATTTCCTTTCTGAACACCTCAGTTTTAGAATGTTGTGCACAAACTAGAACATGGTCAGGGAGCAAAAAGAAGACTGAAGAAAGTTGAAATAGTGTCTCATGAGCAAAAACTTGGCCCAAGGAAAACTCAAGGACGGAGACAGTTTTCATGGGAACGTGTACAGCCCTGCCATCACGAGGGGCGAAAATGCGGTATGGAAAATAAGCTCTCAGGGAAATAAGGTGGGGATGTGTTAGTACTCAGGTGGGGAAAACCAAGGGCTGGAGTGCAAGCTGTTCTGTGGATTGCTGGCCACAAAAAAGCCGCTGCTCTGCCTTCCACAGAGCACCTGAGCACCAAGGACACCATCCCTGCAGCAGCACTGCTGGTCCTGACCGGTATCGCACTGTCCCACGCTGTCCTCTCCAGCTCCCACCACTGTCACCTGGGCCAGGTGTGAAGCTAAAACCTAGAGGTGTTCCCTGCCTCCTTCCACTCGAGGCTCTCTCCCTCTCGTCTCGAATAGCCACCAGGGGGCTCATGGACTTCCTAAGGCACTGCGTTTTAGAAAACTAATGAATTTTCTAAATTGCAGTGAAAAGTTTAAAAATAGTAGAAACCTGAGAAGAAACCGTATGACCAGACTTTCTCTCCCTGCCGATGAAATTCATTCATTTCAGCCATCTCTTGATAGAAACTGATTATTATATCCATTCTTGCACCTTTTATCTTGCTTTGTGTTTTTGAGGTAATGGGTCGCCTTCAAATTACTATGCCAACTGTCTGGTGAAGTTCTTACTTTTCTTTGATTTTATGACCCCGATATTTTGTAGTGGTAGCTGATGTCAATTTGAGAAACCACTAGAGTAGTGAGTAGAAATTAGGCCTTAGCATCAGAAAAGTCTAAATTTAAATCTTCGCTCTTGCCACTTCCTAGCTCTGTGACCCTAGGCATGTTAATATATACGGTGATTAATTTAACCAATAAATATCTGTGGAGTACCTACTGTGGTGAAATGCTCTGTATTTGTTTCTGGTAGGAAATACCATGAAAATTGTTAAAGAAAAAAATAGTCTCAGGATATAAGAGATTTTGATATAGTCCTATATATCAAAAATACTTATTTTGCTCATAGTAGGAACAGTTAAATTAAGAACTCCAGAGTGTTGCTAAGACAGATAACTAATATAAAGTTCCAAGACAAATTGAATCATTTTGATTCAGCAAATAATCTTCCTTCATTCTCCTTCTCTTTTCTGCCTTCTTTTCTGTTTGAGGCCTTTGTTTATGGAGGAATGTCATACAAGGGTATTCTTCACGTGTCATCAAGACAGACCTATAGGTGCTTTAAGCAATGGTATCCCTTCTTCATCTCTGCCCATGAGGCATTAATAATCTCTTAAGTATGCTGTGACATTTCTCAGGTCTGTGACCTTATAATTGTCCAGGGTTACTTAATTCAGTTTTGAGCATTTCCAATAAGAATTTTAATTTTATAAAATATTTAATTACTATTAGTAAAGACCATAAAGAGTTTATAGTTGCTAAGAGGTTCATGGCCAACTCATTTTTTTCAGAGTACAGCCTTCAATGTCACAGCCTCCAGGAAGCATTCCCTGACCACTTAGCTTTAGTTCATTGTTGCTGCTCTGAGGTCCTATCACTTTGCTATCATGAGACGCAATGCAGTGATGTGTCTGTGAGTGTAATTCAGCGCATATCATCCTGGATTCAAATTTCAGCTCCACCTCTTAGTGGACTTTGCCAGCTTACTTAACCTAATTCCCCATTCCCCCATCCATAAATTGGGGTTAATAAAACAAGGTGAAAGTAGAGCATACATATTAAGTGCCTGCACAGTGCTAGACTCATAGTAGGCAATCAGTAAGTGCGAGCCATTATCGTCATCATCACCACCACCACCATCATCATTGTCATTGTAATTGCTTATTGAATATGCTTGTCTTTCTCAATTGACCAGGGACCCTATCTTCTCTGTTTTACTTTATCCCCACCTGCTGACATATTTTCGGGCACATAATAGTGGTCTAATAATTTGATTGTTGAGTGGTAAAGACAAATTTTGGTGGCTCAGATGTCAGCAGTGGTTGCTGGGGTTCTGTAATGCCTTCTCCTTAAGACACATCATTTTCATTCTCAAAAGCAATGAGATGAGGCCTGCTTCCTTCAGGAATGAATCCACCAGCTCCTAGACAAAGTGAGATCATGTAAAACCCACAGCATCTCAGAGCTACAAGAGATTTTCTCCATCCCCCAGCTCACCTGTCCTTTTAAGAATACACACCAGCTGTGCAACTGGGTTGGATGTGCACGCCATTGGAGAGCTACAGACCCAAGCAGAGGAATTCGAGTACAGTTGAGTTGAAGCAATCCAGCTGTTTTTCAAATTGCATTTTTTAAATCTGACACCATCTTATTTATGGAATTTGCTGTAAGGATAAGTACTTATAAATAATAAATGCAAAAAAGTAATAATAATTAGCCAGAGGTGATGTTACTTCTAAAGAAGAAAAAACTGATAATTCACTACAAATGTAAGGAGTATCCACTACATACTAAACAGTTCATTAAGGGACTGCATATGATACTGTGATACTGCTCACTTGCTTTCTAAATTTCATCACAAAGCGTATTTCAAATGAATAATCTGTGACTGCATTGGCTAAAAAATATTTCCAATATAAATGAGATACGGGAAAAATCTTAAACCATGTAAACACTCTAAGACGTCTAAGTCTAGGACTTGTTATTCCACAGAGGCCGAAGCTTTGCTGTAGAATGTCTTCATGTACACCTCCCCGCCAATGTAAGACAGGAGGCCAGATTCCAATATGGTTTTCCAAGCGTTCATTTTCGTTTGCATCCCTTGCATTTACCCAGATACGCCACAGGAGGACAGCACACACCTGGTTAACTTAAACAGAATTGCGTGTCTGGTAGCCCTAACAAAATCAGGAAAAAAAAAACAAAAAACCAAAACAAAAACAAAAAATAAAGGAGTTCCCTGATGGTGTAGTGGCTTAAGGCTTCGGCGCTGGCGCTGTCAGCACTGCGGCCTGGGTTCGATTCCCAGCCAGGGAGCTACCCACATACCAAAAACAAAACAAAACAAAACACAAAATCAGTACCTAAATTAGTCCAAGACTTTCTTAAATTACCACTTAGATAGGAAAACTGTTGGAAAAGACAAAAGGAGAATAAAGAATTCATCCTTTAAGACTCTGAGTTTCTACAAAAGGGAATCATTGAGCTAATCAAGCTGCAAAATGGGAAAACAAAGACTTAAAGATAAAAAAAATGTCCTATACCTGGGAAAAAGGAAATAGTTCTTATATTTGGAGGACTTCTACTGAGTGTGTAATCTGAATACCAGATATTAAATGAGAATCAGATCTCATTCCTATTAATAAGCAATGATTTATAAGTTACTCTGCAACAAAGACCACCTTTTAAAGGGTCTCGATGATGATGATGTTCTCTTAACTGAATTCAAACCAAGCCTGCCTTGTATTGTGTCCTACTTTGCATCATAGATAGCTTTTGTGTTTCCAATGTCTTGTACAAAAACATCAGCAATTTTCATGAATTTTGGTATTCTAGAGTTATATAGGCGGTTTTGTTACAACAGAGAATATACTGGGTTTAGAATGTAAGTTTTAATACCGCCTCATTAATTGAAGGACATATATATCCAAAATTTGTGATAATTTGGCTTAAATATTATCTATATAATATATAGGGAAAGAGGCATGCTAATAAGCAAATACATAGTCTAGGCAGTTAGGAAGAGTAAATTCTGCAGTTACTTAAGAATATTTAAGTCTAACTGTAATTTAACTTTTTGGCAAAAATCTTTTTTGCAGAAATAATAATCTAGGCATTTATAACCAGCTTCTCGGGTGATTCTAGTATGGTCAGCATGCTACCAGTAAACAGACTGTTCTTTGATTATTTTAGAACATGCAGCATACGGTCTTTCTTAGAGTAGGTAATTAACGTAACTGATCAGCTAAACCTTGGACTTTTACTAATTAGCTCTTTGTTAACCTCATTTGAGTTATATTATGTGACTTTAAAATGACAAAAAAGGAACAAAAGTAGATTTCCCATTCATGTTAACTTTCTCCATCAGTCCAAGTTATTAACAATTTACTATATAATAAACCCTCTAAGATTTCTGCTAATTCCTGCTTTTGATAAATAAAATATATTTTTATAAAACTGTAAAGATGACTTCCTTCTTCAATACCTTTCTATTAATCATGGAAAAGATTATATTGCATGCTTTTCTCAGTGTACCTATGGAATTGATGATATGCCCATGTGTCATGACAAAATCAGTTATCTGAATATATTCCACTTTGGAATAGCAGATCTAAGTACTAAGCAAGTAACTAGCCCCATGTTCAAGTTCAGAACTTGATAGACCTTTATTTATAGATGTATCGAAATACCAAATATGAATGGCCATGTATGTCCTAATGTACTTGAGAAATCTCACTACTAATTTTGTGTCATTAATTTTCTAATACTGCATTTAAGGAAAAAGTCTCATCTTTTCTATTGGCATGATTTAGGCAGGAAAAAAAGCTTAATCCAAATGTTTTGTGTGAATGCACATTCCTCACTAAATCTCTCAAGCAACTGCTTTAGTTACTGTTACTAACATGATGCTCTGTCCTCTCTTTGTATACATGTCTAATTTATCAGTTTCTTGTAGATTGTCAGCAGCCTGCTGCCTCCGTACCGCCACAGTGCTCACAACTAGCCGGGAGGCAAGACCGCCCGACTGTCAGGTAAATTCAGATGTCCTTTCTCTCCCACTCAGCTGCATGTCAAATCCATAGACCCCAGACTCTCCTTTCCAACCCCATAACCTCCTCTACATAATATTTGCTATGTTTTATTTCAAATATGGGCAACACAAACACACATTGGATACTTGAGGTCCACATGTGCCCCGTGAAAATCCAAGAGAGCTAGAATTTATTTCACTGGCCACGAGTGGGCAGACTAAAGGCTGCTTTCAGCTCCCTGGGGTGAGTAAGTATTTGGATCACTCCAGTGTTTCATTACTTTCCAAAATTGTTAGGATGTTTGGCTTACTTTTTCTTTTGTTTGTCTTTTGTCCTTAGAATATAATTATCAGGCAAACAAACAGGAAAAATATAAAGCATATCTAATGTCTGTCCCAAGACAACATTATGAAAGTGTTTCTGTTTTCTGTGCATTCAATGCCCTTATTAAAAGTGAAATTAAAAGGTGAGGGAAGACTTGTAATTGGCATTTAAATAAAAGATATTTGCAGTGATAGAGCCCTTATTGTGACATTAACTGAACAACTTTAAAGGCAGATTTATATACTTCCTGGACACCAACCTAGAGAGTTTGCTGACAATTTCTATTCCATTGAAAGCTTTGCAAACCCATCATGAATTCACTCTGCCCTGGGTGAACTTCCACACAGCATCAGAGGACCCTGGCGGGACCTCATCATCTTCCCGTAATATTACATCTACAGCTGTTCGGCCTCAGATGGTGCCAGCATTTTATAGTCTGGTGTGGCTTTTCTATCTGCTTATTGTTCTTTCCTCATTTTCATGTATGTTTCTCTTCTACCAGGGCAAGACTTCTTTTATGTAGGGGCAAGCCCAGATGTGTTTCCATGTGTGTCTGAGGAGTAGATGTAGGTGGCAGGTTGTATGTGGTTAAGGGTTAGCCAGAGACCTGGGAGACACGAGTGCTGCTGGGAAACACAACAGCAGCTAAAGCTTCGGTGCACAACCACCTCAGACACCTGCACAACCACCTCAGAGACTTGGTGTCTGAGGTGGTTGTGCACCCAGCGACAAGTGGGACATTGAGATAGCAGGAAGAGGTAGATGATTCAATAGGCTCCAAGC
Source organism: Lyroderma lyra (assembly GCA_004026885.1). Taxonomy (NCBI): domain Eukaryota; kingdom Metazoa; phylum Chordata; class Mammalia; order Chiroptera; family Megadermatidae; genus Lyroderma; species Lyroderma lyra. The sequence goes on from PVJL010008326.1 coordinate 38,887, forward strand.
CAGTGTCTCCTGATCAATGTCTCAGCCTGCCATTCCCTCACGTCCAGCAACTGGGTTTTTACTTCAGGAAATTTCTTTGTGAACATACAACTGCCATGTTGTAACAGTAGCTAGCTGTAGAGTAATTTAAATTATCATGTAAGTAACTAAATGTAATTATAAATGTTCAAACCCATCTCAGGGGGATTCTTCGTGTGTAGTGGTGAAGAAAGTGCGCTCCACCAAACTCTCCCGACTCCAGCCAGGGCCTGAGACGTGCACGTGACAGATGTTTTAGTAACTGTTGTTTCCAGGAATGAGTAAATGAACTCTGGAGTTGGTTTGCTCGGGTTTGAATTCCACCTCTAACACCTACCCGTTGTATAACCTTGGAAAGTTGCTTTTGCTGGCCGAGATTGCATTTCTTCACTTACAAAGTAAGGAGGAGTGTGAGGCACAGGCTGGGCCTGTTGCTGGCTTCTGATACACTCCTGTTATTGCTACTAACTGTCCTTAGTATCTAACCATTCCTCAAGTCCAAGATCTGCCAGCTCTTTCACAACCTCTCTAAGTTGCTTGGGCTAAGAGTGGAGAAGGCTAGTGGGGAATGTGTTTAAGGTTAATTTTATTTCACTTTGCTTTTTTTTGAGAACCAGTTTGATTAAATGGTTACCTGCCCCAGTGCCATACATTCTGAGATGGCTGAGTTTAGATTGCTTCCTACCTCCACCCAAGTGATTTATTTTGAAGAAAAGCCATTTAATGGACTACCAATGTTTCCAGTTCCTATCTATGTGAATACAGTGTGGCCCAGAGCAGGCTTCCACTGCCCCTCATTGTGCTCCACACAGAGAAATGACAAATGCATAGCCCTGGAAAGACTGTCCTTTTCAAAATCACTAGGCTTATGACTGGCTTCCTTCCCACCCATGCCCACTGCCAAATGGATTGAACTGAATGTCCTCACTGCCCTTTTCAGTTCTTTCTGGCAGAAAAGTTAATACATAGCCAATTTTTGAATTCTTGCCATATATAGGTGATGAATTCTTTACACTTATTGATCACCACAACCCCGTAAGGTAAGCAGAGTTATTATACCCATTTTAAAATGAGGAAACCGAGGTTTGGGGAGGTCTCATGACGTGTCCATAGTTGCCCATCCTGAAAGCAACTGAGTGCTATGACTCCTAACCACCACCATACACAGTGGCACCACAAGGAGGTGCGCCCCCACCCCGCTTTTAGTTATGCAGGAAGGAGCAAAGTCAGAGAATATTTATTAAATCACCCAGGTTGACTCTTTATCCCCGAACTGAAAAGGAACATTTGTTTAATGAGAAACAAAATGTGCTGAGAATGTTGAGTGATTTCAGATCAAGTGTTCTCCCTTTGTTTCTCACTTTAAAATGTTTTATACTTTCTACAGCTTATACGTATATCCAGATAACTGTAGGTGTAGGGTTTTGAATAAAGAAGCATTTACTCAATTAAAAATAGAGAACTTTCTTATGTACGAGGTCAGAGAATTTCATGAACTCATCCTAGAAAAAGTGCTACACACCTCATTGCTGAGTATCACCACGGTCACCTTCAAAGTACTCCCCTTGGTTTGCTGAGCGCTGACACCAAGTTGTCTGTACAGTGCTGCCAATGTAAGCACGCAGTGGCAAGTTCGCGAACTTAATTGTCAGATTTGGGGGACGACGACAGCTCTGATGGCCATTTGAGAAAATAAGTACCAAAATTGCTTTGCAAGGTGGACTAGGTGCTGGCATTGGTACATAGCTTCCCAGGGGGAGTACTGCGAAGGTGACTGCGGTGATACTCAGCAATGAGGTGTGTAGCACTTCTTCTAGGATGAGTTCACGAAATTAATAGTCCAACTGTGTGCTGTTTACAGACTGATTCCATTATACAGCTAAATTATTAAAGTTGTTTATATATAATAGAAATCATAATATGAAAGGGATGCCCAAGGTGTTGGAGCCTTGGATGTAATATTTATAGAGAACTTTGATATTTAGTATTTCTCCTCAAGAACTTGCTTACTTGGGAAAATAAAACTTTCTGAATATATATTCATTTTTATATCTTAGCAGTAGTTCCGAGGCCTACGGTTCACAATATGATTTAACCTACATAAAGTAAACTCTTAAATGGTATAGGTTGAATAATGAATGAGCCCCTAAATATATTTAGCAATCAGAATTGAAACTGAATTCATGCTGCACCTGAAGTCATTAGAATGTACCAGATATTTACATTCAGGAAATAATTTCTTAGTCTGTAAGCCAAAAATGTTTCTTCCACACAATGTACAGTGTGTTTGCATTTTAAGAAAATTTAAAATACTAATGCTTTAATATAAAATATTAATAGTCTCCCACTTTATGTAAGAAAGCTGAAATAATGAAAAAAAATTATTTTTCAATTATAGTTGACAGTTAATGTTATATTAGTTTCAGGCGTACAGCATTAGCGGTTAGGCATTTATGTAGCTTACAAATTGGTCCCCGATACGTCTAGTACCCACCTGGCACCATACACAGTTATTACACTGTTACTGACTTTATCCCCTATGCTGTGCTCGGCATCTCTGGGACTGTTTTATAACTGGCAATTAGTACTACTTAATCCCTTCACCTTGAAAAATATGTAATTATTGTGAATGTCGTAAGGCCAAGTGAGCTCTAACCTACATTTAAGCTGTTGCTACACACGTCAGCTGGTCAAGCAGAAACACTTGTGTTCCTTTGTCAAGAACCGTATGTAGCTGCATGGTCCTCAGAACCTTACCCGCTGTGCTACTTGCCATAACTTACGATGAAGGATGTGTTTAATCCCCTAACGAAGAAAGTTCTTCTAAATCATGCAGATTTAAGAGAAAGCAACCTGTTGGGTCTGTAGTGAAGTCTGTCTGCTGCTGTGTTTCTGGGCCATCTGACTGGAGGGTAGAGGAAGAATCTAGGCAAACAGTACCGGCTCAGCCCTTCGTGAAGCTTCCGGTGTCCCGTGCTTACCTCCCGTGCTTTCAAAATGGAGAGGAGAAATCATTTTTATCACTAGTTTCCTCACTAGTACAGAAGAGCACATCTCCCTTTAAACTGATACATTTATAGCAGTTCAAAGACTTTGGGAAGTAAGGGTGATCTCAAGGAGATCAGTATTTTACATAATTAAGATTTCGCATCAAAATTCAAGAGATAAAAAAGGATAATTTCAGTACCAAAGATTAAGATTTTAATGCTAATTTTTAATGAATTCAATGGTAATATTGGCCTCAAAAAAACTATGTTTATATAAATAAATAATAGTAATAAACCTTGAATACGTTTCTCAAACACTACTCCTAGCAGAAATGAATTCCATAGTAGAAAAGGAAAAGCAGAGTTTTAGAAAAATGCCAGTCTCTTTCAGTAAAATGAACATCCCTACAGGGATTTTTGCCCTGTTAGATTTCCAAAAGATCTGAATTCAAATACTATTTGTAGTTTTACTTTAGGAAATACAGTGATTTTGCTTCTTTATTCTTCAGGATTATATCTTACTATGTTGATCAACCCGAGCATTTCTCAGTTTATTTAAACCAGAGACTCTTGGAGGTTGTTGGGACGTCTGCATTTATATACTTAACAAATAGGAAATGTTTTAAAATGATTTCGTCTTATTTAGATTACCAAACTAACCTATGGAGCAAATTAGGATTCCACTCACAAATGAATTATCCTATTGAATCCTGTGTACCAGGGAACTGATTTAGAATTGCCTAATGCAAGCGCACATCCTTGTGAACTTGTCAGAAATGCAGATTCTCAGACCTGTGAAACCAGAATCTGCATTTTACCAAGTTCCCCAAGTGGTTCATATGCACATTAGAAGTTGGGAATAATTGATCTAAAAAACCTTGCAGGGGGTTCCCTGGTGGTGTAGTGACTAGGCTTCCACACTCTTAATGCTGCAGCCTGGGTTGCACTCCCAGCTAGGGAACCACCAAGAAAAACAAAAAACAAACAAACAAACAAAAAAACCTTTCAACTAACCCAGAGACCTAGGAGAATGAGACTATGTGCAAAAAAATTGAAAAAAGCAATCACAAGGAAGAATTCACATACTTCCTTAAGACATTTTATTTGTTTTTGCATGTGTGTTTTTATTAAATTTATTGGGATGACAATGAGTAAAACTAAATAGATTTCAAGTGTACAGTTCGATAATACATCATCTATATATTGCAGTGTGCGTGCACCACCCAGAGGTTTGAAAAGCTGCAGTTGTCTTGGCATGCTTTAGGTTTAAATCATTTTCCGTGAAAAATTTCTGTTCATTTTTGTTTTTAATTTGTGTGAAAATAATGTTGTCTGTCTAACCTTACAGGTATGGCTGGCGCCTTGTAAATGCATCCTTTGCTGACGTGCTTGTTTTTCATTTTTAGTCCTGACGTAACTCTCCCTGAGGAGCAGCCACATTCCAGCTCGCAGTGCGCCCCTCTCCACTGTCTCTCCAAGCCCCCTTACCCCTAGTCTTCATCTCCCACGGACGAACGTCTGGGGTGAACGTTTTGTAGCCACACACGATCCTGCCAGGGAGCCAGCGGGTGTCTCCTTCTCAGCTGTGGGGTGTGTGATGGGATTAATGCCCCTCATTTTGGAAGACAAAAAGGAGTTGAGAAGAATAACACAACGCACAGACTCCGGTGTGATAAAACGTTTTACGGTTTCTCTACATCACAGATCAACTTCTGCAATCAAATGGCTGCAGTTCAAGTCAATAGGCAAAACCAAACCAAACAACGGGACACATGTATCTCAGATGGCTGGCTTTACCTCGATAGAATGAGAGACTTGAGACAATGTAAAATACACATATTGTAAAGTCATCTGTCCTCATACTTCACATTTGGCTATAGAAGTTGATTTCCGTATTTTTTTCGTCATTGATATTTATTTTGTATTTAATTTGCCACATGATTTATGTCTATAAAAATCATTTCTGTGAGAAGTGAACTTAATTCATTTATCTTTAAATAAGCATAATTTGTTCAATAATGTTTTAATTTAGTTTGAAATCTGGAATTGGCCAGACTGTGGTAATTTTTCTTGCACAGAATGATAAATGAGGTGCATCAGAATGTTAACAATAACTTTTGCTGCTACACTGATATTGTTTATGCACTTATTTTCTAATCTGTAGCTCATTAACTGCTGGATTTTTTTTTAACTAGAATTCTTAACTGGACATTTAAGTAAATCTCAGAAAGACTATGTTATGATTCATTGACTTATTCTACATTTGACAGCATCTTTGATTTTTTTTTTTTTTAATTGCAGACAAGTAGATGCACTGGTGCTGCTCCTTTGTGTGTGTGTTTGTGTGTGTGTGTGATAACATTAAAGAAGGCTGAATAACATTAAGGGGGGAAATTATGTGTTATAATGAGCAGAATTTTTTTTACTTCTCCCAAATTCAGGGTCCTACTATGAGTCTTTCCTGCTAGAAGGTTTCAAGTACAAACGGGAAAATATACACATAGCTAGGTGTAAGTTAGCCTTTGGTTAATGAATTTACCCAGAACGTGTTCAAATTTCTATTACAATTGTATGTTTTGTTGTTGTTAGTTTTTTTCATAATGAATATTCCTTGCCAAAAAAACACACACAAAAAAACAAAAAACAATAGATAATAAACCTTAGCTCATTGTCTACTTTCGACAAACACTCAGGTGCCTACAATCATTATATTATCTGTATTGAGATAATACATGTTCCTAGTTAATTTACAGATTCTGCTGGGTAAATTTTATGACTTGATTTAAGGCAGTGGATTTTTCATAGCAAAATTTAATTTGCACATAATCTGACAAACAAGGAAAACAGCTAATTGAGCTGAAAGGTCTAACACTCTTGGGCTCCTTAACTATCAAGTGCTGCCCACACAATTGCTCCTAGCCCTGATTCCTTGTCTGGTCAGGTAGCCTTAACTTATTTAAAACCATAATGGTTTGACCTTTTCATGTAACGATACCTGTAAGTTCTCTTTAAAACAAAAACAATCTTCACTGTTAACACAAAAGATAGTTAACAATGCAGGACTCTAACAATGGCGATCTAGTACGAGCCACTCCACTTATTGAGTGGAAGTGGGTGGGACATTAATGGAACTGTCCATCAAAGATGGTGGCCAATTGGTAAGTCATAAAGCACAGTACAGGAGCTTTCATCAGTCATACACCTAGTAAGGAGTGGTCACTATTACCAAAGCAACCAAGAGGTTTTGAGTTTCTCATATGAGTGCTACAATATTTTCAACAGTGTCCTTTATTATGCAACTTGGAGTAGTTGGAAATCTTTACCATAAATAGGGACTCAGGTTAAAGTACAGAAAAAGAAACAAATCTTCATGAAGTCTTGGTCATGGCAGCCTAACCTTCTGTTCTTTCCTACCTGCATTGCCTTGTTGTTCCTTAACATTTTCTTCATTTTATTGGTGTTGATCTGCCCAGTACCAGCATGAATGAGACCGTGTGCATTATATTAGAGTTCAACTAAAGGAAGCTTTTACCACCCCCACCCCTTGCTTGCCCTCCTTTCTTCCTTCCTTCCTCCCTCCCCCTCCACCCTTCTTTTCTCTCTCTCTCTCTCCCCGCTTCCCTCTTTCCTTCTTTACTTCCTCCCTTTCTTCCTTTCTTTTTTCTATTTGAGCATCATGTATTCAGACCTGAGAAATGGCATGGCTGCAAGGTCGACTTTTAATGAAAACTGTTTGTGCCTGAGGGAAAATATGCCTTTTTAAAAAAGTACCTCAGAACACCTTCCTGTATTGCAGCATCAATTGTGTTGATGGTGCAGGGGATTCAGCAGTAAGTGTTGTCTCTGTAACTATTGGGCAGTAATGCCTACTGACAGTGCAGTATTGCATTTTTGCTCCCTTACTCTGTATCTATGACCTGGTAACAGACCAGTCACAGACAATGCATTTCTTTCTTCCAGTATAAAGTTTATCATGTCTATTATATATGAATTGTATTTCAGTTTCTTTACATCAACGAAGTGGGAAGCGTTTATCTTGAAATGTCAGTTGTATAAACATTTTAACGTTAGCAAAACTTTGCTAAGAAAATATAGAAACTTGGAAATAAATTTCTAATTTTCAGCACAAAATTAGGTAAAAGCAGTGAGAGAGAATTACATGTATTTACAGTGTGGCATCATTTAGTGTAGTTTAAACTGAGCCATATTTATTTTTATTTGTAGGCATTTAAAATGAATAAATTTGTGTAGCATTGATGAAAATACCTGTAAAGAAACATCAGAGTTCAAACAGAAACTGAAACATTAAAGAACTAGTGAAAATCAAATAGAATAAACCTCAGTGTGACTAGTTGAAGAGAAATGGTGGGGAGGAGACTACAGAAACACAATAAAAATTATTGCAAATACAGTGGGCAAAGATTAAACTAGCAAGAGTGGTTAGCAAAGTAACCCATTAGTTCTTAAAAAGTAAGCACAATTACCATACTGAAAAGTATATGCAGAAATGCTTTTCTACTGAGGACTTTTCTTAGTTAAGAAGTAAAATTAAAAGCAATAAGTTGTCTTTGGGCTTAGTGCACAGGGGCATAGAGGACACGTGGATTAATCTTTTCAATCAATTCATGATTTATCAGATTCCTTTCATGTATCTAATTCTGTTTCAATAATAGGAATTTGGAGAACTGAGAAAACAGTTATTAAATAACTTAGAAAAACTCTGTTTAGAAAGATTATACATTAATGAAGAAGTGGTACAGTGATCTTTAAGAAAATAAAATCTAACAAATGATGGGTACCAGCTATAGGTATTGTTAAGACTAGAAGAAAAACAGTCTTCAGTGTGAAGAATTTATATTAACTCTAGGAAAGAGTTTCTTAACAGTGGAAAGTTAAACATTGAAATTGATAATTATAAGGAAGGTTTTTAAATTAAATTTTATTGGTTGTCATAGTAAGGATTAAGTGACAGGATATCTTATGATAATGTATTAGAATCCATTTCATGATCCTATGATTTTAAATTTAAAAATAAAGTTATTCTGGCTAGTCATAAAAATTTTATTTCTTGAAAATAGGATAGCAGTCTTAATTTTTCCAAATATTTGGTCAAAACAAAACAGGATTATTGGTATTTTTCCTTGCAGCTGCATTTCATATCTTTGAAGTCCAGAATGTAGTACTTTTACTATAAAAAGCTTCAATTGTCAGAGTCTTAAAAAAAAACCTCCTCAGAAATACTTTGGAAATAGAAGGTATGCAATTCCTTAGGTGGGTAAATGCTTCCCAAACTTTATCTTTTTTTAAAAGAATCTTCAATCTAAAATATTTGCTTTCTCCATACTAAAACAGTCTTGAACAGATAATTGTTCTTTTCCAAGAAAGTATGAAACAGTGGTCAAATAAGTCATCAATTTGATTTCCTGGTATTTTCCATTAAATAAAATCCTCTGCAATTCTCAAGTGTAATTACAAAATACGAAAAGGAAGAAATGACATCTATTTTCTCCTGGGATGAGAATGGCAAGTTTAATGTGCGATTGTTATAATCATTTAGCCAAAAGATACAGCCCTCCCTTAGAAAGACGAGACATCAGGGAAACTGGTTGATTTCCATTAAGCCGCTGTGCTGGTTCAACCCAAGGGTGCCACAGCTGCATTAATATTGTGGATGTGAAGTGGAACTAGAGTCAAAAGCAACTCTGAGAATAAAGTTCACAGTTTAAAAATTTTGCCCTCCATTTTTTTTGTTTATAAACTAGAGTGATTTAAAATAGCCCTTGTATTTAAGATTGAAAAATTTGCAAGAATATATTTTCAAATAAAGGGAACATAATTCTTCAAAAAGCTTTTGAACTGAAATTGTGGTAAGTATGATCAGTGCTGAGATTGACATAATTTTTACCATAAAATCTCTTTCTATGGGCATACAAGACCAATCTAGCTCCTGAGTTACCTTTCCCATTGTCTATAAAAATGCCCCCAGATGAGTTGTGTCTGTAATTATTAATAAATTCACCTTTATTTAAATGCCAAATTAACTGCCATTGTCCCTGATGTACTGCATTTGTAGCCTGAGTCTATTCTGACACTGAAAGATTTCATCTAGACATTTCTTCCATCCTTCTTGCTCAAAGTATCACAGAAAAAGATATTTAATATTAAAATATGTTCCCCAATTGAGGATTTTTTAGAAAATAATTCCATTTACGAAGAAGTGCAGCAATTAACTGCCTTTAGTGTAAGGGTATGAGTGCATAAAAGTATGCAGTGTAAAATGTTTGCATGAGATATTTTGCATCATGGAAGCTTTCCCATATTCATAATATGAACTCTATAGAAATCTTATTTCTCTTGTGATTTCTCCATTAGGAATGTAAGAATATTGTTACCTCTATCTGGTCTCCTTTCCTTATGGAAATGCATGGCTCTAAACCTGTATTTTTATCGCTTTCCTCTGAAGTTATTTACAATTTGTCCTATTTAAACTGAAGTCCAGATAAATTGTTGAGCCAGATAAATTGTTTCTGTGATTGGCATTTAATTGCTGTATAACATTGTTTGAGAACACATTTTTAACTTTTTTTTTAATTTCAGAATTATTCCCTGATCATTATGGTTCTCTAATGAAAACACTGAGAAGAAAATCTGATGTGTTCTAGTATGACTGTGCTTTTCTTTTAAAAACGTATTTTTAACACAAAGATCAGAAAGCTGTAAAGAGAAATGTGATCATTTTGTTGACAAATCATTGTTCGATGATAATAGAGATACAGAATGAATCATTTAGTTGTTTGGGTTCATAGTATGATTGTGTACCAAACCTTAGAAGAAGTAAATTATTTTGTTTGACATATTGCTACAAAATTTCTGAGCTCAATGGTTTGACTGTTAGAGTCCATTAAACAATTCTTTGAAAATCTTTTATGACATTTTTATAATCTACTCAGTGTTTTTATTGCATGATTATGCATATGTGATGAACCATACATGATTTTGATACTGTATTTCTTTCCAGTATTAAGATTTATGTAATAAATGGCCAACCCCAATATGTACAGTATATGATTATTATTATAATGATTGTGCTATTCCTACATTTAATTGCAATTTTGTTATTATGCCTTTTGGGTTTAAATGATGTGAAGTGTTTCCACCTAAAGATAATACCATATGAAACATGACTAAAAGACTGACCTAAGAAACTCTTTTGTTGCTAATTATTTTTAAACATTCAAATCTCAAAGGAAACTTGTTCTCAAAGACATATACATTTATTTTAAATTCAAAAAATTCTTAGGCATTTATTGCTTGTCCTTTAAAAATTTTTTTTTATTGTAGACAATCCCAAGTGAATGTCTCATGAGAGAATCCCTATATGTGCTTGCATTTGTGTAATCTGATCATACACTCAATGATTGCAAAAGGTACTCCAGTGCTAAGAAAATAACCGAAGCCAATATATTCATTCTTACATCTTGGTTTATGTTACCAACTGAGTATGGTGTCATGCATAAATCTTTCCAGTAAATAAATGGTTATCTTTTGTTCATTTCATCTGTGCTCCCTTTTTATCAGTTTGAGCAATATTTCTGTATGTCATTTCGGTTTGTACCTTCCAAAGAAAATAGTTTATGGATTTCTACATGATTTACATATTTATTCAAAGTGAGCACTTATTTGAACTAAAAACTGAACACTTTGTTTTGACATTTCTACACATTCTTTATTAAGAAATGTGCATTGGGAGTGCCCTGGTGGTGTAGTGGCTAAGGCTTCGGTGCTGTCAGCGCTGCGGCCTGGGTTCGATTCCCGGCCAGGGAGCTACCCACATACAAAAAAAAATGTGCATTAACTTTGCCCATTTTTTTCCATTTATCATCTTTCCCACCTTATAACCTTTTCTTTTTTTTTCTTTTTTTGGTAGGTGGGTAGTTCCCCAGCTGGGAATCAAACCCAGGCCGCAGCGGTGACAGCACCGAAGCCTTAAGCTGCCACACCACCAGGGAACTCCACTTGTAAACTTTTCTAAAAAGTTATTTTGGCAGGAGGATACCTTTGGCTGAATTAGATTAGCAGTGTACCAACATGAAAGAAATGTCTGTTCTAAAAAAGGAAAATATTATTTTACTGAAAAACATAATTATAATGAAGGAAGAATGAAGTTTGTATGCTTTATTTTGGAGTCAGTTCTTTGTTCTCTTTCATATGAAGGAAGTGCAGAATCCCAAATCTTTGAGAAAGGTTCATTTACTAGCTCGTTCTTCAAATACGTGTTATAACAAATCAGCTACATCGAGAGTCATCTGCTTTGACTTGATTTTGTTTGGGGAGGCAGGGAAGGTGGAGAGCCAGACAGGATATGGACTTATGTGAGATTCTAATGAGATAAAATCCCTAATACTAATACACTCCTCATTATAATGAATGAGATCAACCCACCACGGGCACTGCTACAGCCCCAGCTAATGTTGCCTGCTTATATGTTGTATGCATATAAATACAACGCTAGAATTAATAGCATGAATTTTACTAGGAAACTCTCATTTTTCTTTTCTGAAAGCTATTGTTTTTGTTTGAGGTTGGATCTACAAGTCTAGTTGGTCCTTGATATTTTCCTCCACAATAAAAGTTATAGTTGGTTACATTCAAAAGCTAAAACAACTGGATCAGGCTCCAGAATTTCAAGAAAATCTCTTCTATTTCCTACATTTTGCAGGTGACTTGAATAGCACTATATTGTGAGGGCAACATGAAAGTTTTCTGCAATCCCACTGAGGGTAAGAAAGAGGCCAGAATGTATGAGAATTTGTGCAAGGGATTTTCTTAGGGTTTGTTGTTGTTGTTACTTGTTTTTGTTTTTATTGTAACACCTTAACTAGTACATTGTAGAAACTTGATCAAGTGGGTTCCTTGTCATCTAGCTTTTTAAAAAAATAACATCTGGAATTGAGTTTATAAAACCTATGGCACTAAATACTCGTACCAACTAATTGGGGAAAATGGTCTTTAAGTGAATGGTTATTCCTATGCTTGTCTCTTGGTCAATCTAAAAATCTAGATCTCTAACATTGTATTTGAAGGAGCCTTAATATGTACAATGAAATCATCTGACAGGGTTCCTTCTTAAACATTTTATGAGTCAACTATCACTTAAACCAGCGTTTCTCAACCTGTGGGTCGCGACTCCTTTGGGAGTCGAATGACCCTCTCACAGGGGTCACCTAAGACCATCGGAAAACACATAATGTACTTATGCGGACCAGTCACACCTGTGTAGAGAGCAGCTACCAATAATTTTATGGTTGGGGGTCACCACAACATGAGGAACTGTATTAAGGGTCGCGCATTAGGAAGGTTGAGAACCACTGATTTAAATAAACACTTTAAGAAGAAACTCAGAATAATTTATCTACAACATAACTGTCATGGAAGATAAATCTCACTGGAAAGAGTATTGACAGTGTCAAAAGTAAACACAATTTATAATTTAATGTAGAAAGCAATATAAATATAAATCATAACTATGGTGACATCCTGTTAAACAGTAAAGGAAATGTTACAACTGTACATAATCTGTAAGACCCAGTGCAAAATGAACATCTGTATCTCCTTGTTCAAAACAATATAGTAAGACTTTCAAGAGAGTGACAGTAGAGCATTAAACCAGGCAAGGAGTCTTAAGCACAGGACCCTGAGTGACTGTAGAGTTCCATGTACCCATGAAGCAAACCTTGCCCCAGGATATGCAGAAATAATGATTCTACACCTCAGCACTGAATCTAGCTATTCAGAATCTGGGCTTTATTTTCAACAGAATGGATTTCCCAGTTTTGGCCTAGAAGAAAAAATAATGTGTTTATGTTCTGGGGAAAAAACTTAATGCTATTACTTGAAAATGTTGTAAAGCTGAATCTTGCAATACTCTTATATTTCAATGCAGCCGTATGTCTCAATTCAAAATTTCTAAATTCTCACATATATACCAAGTTGTACAAAGATCATAAAAAATCATTACAAGAAATCTTCAAAATATTAGCAGCAAATATTTTAATTATTGTATATTAAAGTAAAACTAACTTAAGAACCCTACTGATACCTTCATAACTTGACTTCCTTTGAAATTTTAAATTATTAATAATGCCAGTAAAATGTCACAAGATTTACATCATTTAAAAGAGGTATTAGCCCATTAATAGGTGATTCATATAAACTTTTGTTCCAAATAAAGGAGAAAGACATTATTCACCTCTTCGAAATCCATTGACACTGAAAAAATGGCCTCTCGTGTTGTATAGTAAGCTACCCTATATGTGAAAAAGAGAAAATAAGAACATATGAGATATATTTTTTTCTTGTTTTTGATAAAGTAGTAGTGGAAACCTATAGAAATGTTTATCTGTAAAGGAGCAAAGGATTAATGGGAGGGCATGGGTGGGTCACATTCTTCTGAGGCTAATATCTTTTTATATTGTTTTCCTATTTCAGACATGGAAATACACTATATTAAAAATGAAAATGTAAAGAAATATGGGCTCTCAAAAATTCCACAGTGAAGTCAGAAATAAAAATTAGCATGAATTCTAGAGAAATGATTGCTCTAAAGCAGCCTAGCTATGTGAGCAGGAATATTTTTAAAAGCATAGGATTTTGTCCAAATTTTAGCCCTAACACTTATCAGCTCTGAGACTTTGGAAAGCTACTTAACTTCTCCAAGCCTCAATGGTCTCATTTTTAAAATAAGGATAAAAAAATTGTCCTGGTAATCAGTGAGATAGCTCAATAGCATTTATATGAGATGTGTAACAAAACAAACTATAGCAAAACCACTACAATGAGAACTAAACTAAAGAAAGCATGATGTATGTAGAAGATGTGAAGACCTATTCCACAAGAATAGAGAAAGTTTTCTAAAACTTACTTCATGTATCCTGTTTAAGTAAATTTCCCAAATATTTCATTCATTCATTTATTCAGTCAGTCAGTCAGTTAGTCATGGAGGCAGGATATCCTTGGAGCAGAAACATTTCAGGATTGATTCGTTTTGTTTTTGTTTTTTTTTATAGATCTAATGACCTAAAAAATAAGAGATGTGGACAGCTAAGGTGATTGCTGAAATGCAAACCTGACAACATTGCTCCTTATTTCAAACTCTTAAAAATCATTTTTTTGTCATCAGAATCAAGTCCTAACTCTACCACTGTATACAGGATCCTTACTGATCTGACCTTACTTTCTCTCGGTCTTTGATTCTCAGTTCCCATGCCCCCGGAGCCCAACTTTGTCTCTCCACCGCCTCTTTCTCATCCCTCCCTCCTCATCTCTCTTGTACACATGTCCTGTTTCTTCCAGTGGGCTAACTCTTTATTCTCTCCATGAGGCCAACTATTCATCTTTTGAGTCTCCCTTAATTTTGACTTCCTTTAGGAATCTTTTGATAGGCCAGGTTCAAGTTCAGTGCCCCACTCCTAATGTCATGGAACTATGGGCTCTGTGATGCCAGGGACTGTGCTTTAGAAAGTAGCTGCTTTCCTTCCAGTTTCCAAATGATTTAAAAAATATGTGGACTGACCACTTCCTTTGAATGAGCAATAGTGGTCAATTTAAATACAAGGCCAAACTTATACCATGACAATGTCAGATGATACCTCGAATTTGTGCAACTTCTAAGAGGTACGTGCATATATATATCTCCTTACCAAGGTCATTATATATGCAATACCTGGTCAAAAAATAGATAAGTTAAATTTACATGTTAGAAATAATACAATCTCCACCTAAATGATTTCACATTATATGTAACTTCACTGAAATCTCAATTTACACCAACTCAAAATATCATACTATTTAGTAAGTTCCTGTTAAAATAAATGTGCCATCTTCTTCAGTTAGGTCTTCATGAAATGATCTTCTATACATCAGCCCCCTAATGCTACTACATAAAGTCAGCATGACTCATGCCTTTTAGTGACCTTTCTTACTTTAATGACATTTATATGAATTCCTACCAAGTGATAGCATCAAAGTAAATAACTAATACATTTATAATTCATTTACTGAGGAAGTAACACAATTTATTATTAAAGAAGTTTTTATCTGTCTTTAGTGAGATTAAAATAAGAGTGAATCTGCTATAAAATGTTGATTTCTATTAAATTCTAGTTTGGGAAGTGATGTTCTATCAGGAGTTGAGCAACTTATTGATTCATTCTTTTTCTTCTGAGTATTCTTTTTTTGGTTTTATTTATTAGGGACTAGATCAATCTGAGACTGGTTATGTTGATGAAATTAAATGGGATGTTTAAAACATTTTCATTTGAATGAAAAGACATCAATATACATATAATTTTTGCTACACTGGAAAACATAAAAATAAAATGTAAGGAACATGAATCAGTCCACAGTCTTCCTGTTATTCTGTTAATTCCTGTAAAAGAGGTGATTTTGGGCTGCCAGCTCATACATACATACATACATACATGTATATATATATATGGTCTAGGGCTCCAGGTGCCCCCACTGGCCCCTTTGCACTCCAGCTGGCAGTTGGAGAATAGGAGTAGAGAATTTCATGGCAAGGGTGCAGAAGCCAGGTCTGGAGGGATACGTGTCCCTTTTGGTCACCTAACTGTAAGGGAAGGTTTAAATCAGTTTCCTTGTTTGCCCAAGGAAAAGGACACAGGATTCAGTCAGCATTCTCTGTCTCAGCCACAGAGATGTTAAGTGTAAGTACTATGTGCATCTTTGTATGTCAGGGCTCAACACAGTCTCCATTCAATGTGTAATAATTAGTAACAAACTTCTTACTTAGCTATAGAAACAAATAATATATTAAGACTATATGTACAAGTGATATTTTGTACATATAGTCTTAATATTTTATGTTTGTTCTGCTCTAAGATATCTTGAGATCAAATAAAGTTCTGTTGACCCATTCATTTAATATTGCAAAGCATAGTCATCAAAGGCAAAGTCCCTTAGACGTGGTTTCTATCAGAAAGTAATAAGCAGCAGTAACATTGGTAGATGTAAGGTCAGATAATATATATGTTATAAAAAATTATATCTGAAAAATACAGACATCCACTGAGGTGAACTAATATATCATTAGGCAAATGAAAACGAACCAAGAAAGAACTAGAGGAAGTTCCCTGGTGGTGTAGCGGCTAAGGCTTCGGTGCTGTCGGCGCTGCGGCCTGGGTTCGATTCCCGGTCAGGGAGCTACCCACATTAAAAAAAAAAAAAAAGAAAGAAAGAAAGAAATAGAAAAATGTGTAATATGAACAACTCAAATATCCAAATGAGGAAGCATTAAACTGCTGCACCATGTACTTACAGTAAAATACATTTTGCCCCACATAGGTGTGTTTACAGCAATTCTGTACAGAAAGATTGAGCCCTACTGAGAAAGTATTGGGGAGGGGGGGTTCCCTTAAGCTTCATCAGTAACCAGCTATCTAAAAGGGAAGATTGCCAGCATCTTCTCTCTCAAAAATAGGTTACTATAAGCTAGCTTGCTAGTTTGGTATCATTAATTGCAACATCACCCTTTTATTGAAGCAAATAAATTATATTAAAATTGCATTTAAATGATAGTTAACTTATGGAGATGAAAACCCCTTTCAGTATTCATTTATATTGGAAACTAATTGTTTAAATAATTTTCAATACTATATGGCACAGTGGATAGATAACACTGCAATTACACAAAAGAATAATTAGGTGCAATGCAGTGATACAGGGATAATACATGCGAAGGGAGCAAAAGCTCCTTTTAACAAACATTAAAAATTAGGGGGATAGTTCCTTCTCATCAGGGGCATGTTTATTGGGGTATCAGCCAAGGAGATAGACGATTGAACTGACCTAAGGATTTCTGGAGGAAGACTGGGTTATGGGCTGTATACTTCAGGGAGTTAGAGATGTCCCCGGGTGAGGACCATGTGAATAAATGCAGCGATTCCCAAGGTGGAGGTGATGGCTGGGGAAGTATTTCTGCCTGAACTGGGCTACTTGGGGTGCTGTTCTTTCCCCTCCTGTCTCTGGGGTTTGGAACACAGCCCCTTCGTTATTATAGAGAGTAGTACATTTTAAAATGCAGGTAAGCAAATCTATTTTTTTTTAAATGTATTTTCTGGGAGTTCCCTGGTGGTGGAGTGGCTAAGGCTTCGGTGCTCTCAGAGCTGCGGCCTGGGTTCGAGTCCCAGTCAGGGAGCTACGCGCCCCCCCCCCCTCCGCCCCCCAAGAAAAAGCTAAAAATGTATTTTCTTTAATTTGGTATTTAGCTGATGTTTAAAAATTATTTGACAAATTGAAAGGACTCTAACGTGCATCACTAATAGAGTCCTTAACGTTCACGCTGATGGAGCGCGCGAAGCTCTCCTGGAACCTGCGGATTGTTAGCCCCATCGCTTCTCTTCACACACACCTGCAGCCTCTCTGGCCTTACCCTTCGCACAAGGTGATTTGATCCCGTGGGACAAGGGCAGACCTTGGTGCAGGGGTCCAGGCCTAGCTCTGCGGTGCTAAAGGCCCACTGTCGCTGTCGCACGTTGGTTTGTCTTAAATACTTACTGGATAGCTCCGTGAAATAAATAAGATTATCTATTGCTCCACACACAGTGACCCTTGGCGTGTGGGTCTGCGAGAATGGCCAGCCCTTGGTCGGAGGTCAGACACGTGTAATCATCATTAGTTTTCTTTCTCCTACCCCCGTGCGTGGCCGGCAGGTGCGCGCCGCGGCCCCAGGTGAGCCGCCGCAGGTGAGCGCCGCGCGGTTGCTCGCGGCCAATGGGCGAGGTCCGAGCGGCGGGGCGGAGCCGCAGGGGCGAACCCGTGCCCCGGCCGCGCCCAGGGCGCTCCACTCCCCGTAGTGCGTCCTTGGCCGCTGCCCGGCCGGAGCAGGCGGCGGTGGCGCAGCTCACGGCCCGCGCTCTCCGTGCTCTCCTCGGCCTGCCCCCGGGGACCTCCAGCGCCCGGCTCCAGACAGCGGCCGGCGCAGGGAGTCCCGGGCCGGCCGCGGCGGGAGCGGCGTCAGGTGAGTGGGGCAGCCGCACGGCCCCGCGCGGCCCTGGAAGGAAGGGACGAGCAGGCACTGGCCGAGGAGATGCTGGAGCAGAGGGGCGCCGGCGCGGAGCAGACCCGGAGTCGTCCCTGTCGGGTGGCGCCGAGCGGAGGCCCGCCGGCGACACCCTCCTGGGTCCGGGTGCCCTTAAGGAGCCCGCCCGGCGCGCACCGGCGTCCGGACCTGGGCGGGAGAGCGCGCGGAACCGGCGGCGACCCCGGCAGCGACCCCGGCACCACGAGCGGCGAGGGCGGCGCCAACTTCAGGCGGGTGGCGATCCGGCGGAAGTCCCATCTCGCCTACCTGCCGCCTGGGACCCCCAGACCCTGGAGTAGACCCCCGTCGCACCCGAGATGGGTCGAGACGGCCACCCCCAGGGGCCAGGCAGCCGTGGACGCCCCAGGTGAGAGCCTCGGGACGGACGCGGCGGGCGGGGGCGCTGACGAGCGCCCTGCGGGGGCGCCGGGGCTGCGGGCTGCGAGGGCAGCTGGTCCCCGACGGCTGCGCCTGGCCACCTCTGACGCATGCTGTCCCTTCCCCCAAAGGACCTTGCTTGGGCAGGAGGCCGCCTGGGGCTGAGAGACCCTGGAGGTCAGTTATCAGAGCATTCCAGAAGCAAAGGTATCACTCTTAAAATAAAAGTTGGTTATACTGCCCGTTTCCTAAATACTGGAGTTGTCGCTGCCTCGCGGATCCCCGCTTTGGGCAGCGCCTTGTGAGGGACCGGGGAGTGGGTGGGGGCGGCCGGCGTTCGCCCTGGCTCGGCCGCGCAGCTGCTGAGTGACCTCTGACCAGCTGTCCTGCGTGCTCGGTTTTCCCTTTTGAAAAACACCTTGACTGGCACCCGGAGTGTGAAAAGCTGGAAGTCTCGCATAAGGAATCGTGTTCTTAATAGCAAGCACTGTGATGCTTATTTCGGCTTCCGTACTGACAAATTCAGGTACCAGAAATGCGGTATTTTGAGTTGTGAATTCCTATCAAATCTCAGTATGGGCAGAAAGCCTCAAGATGATCTCTTCCTCTTTCAAAGGCATTTCTTTTATCCGAAGGTGAACTTGAAACTATGCAGAACACACGAGACATAGTTTTCTTGATTTCTCAAAGACTTTTCTTTAAAATCCCTTCGCCCCTTTTTTGTGCTCCTATGATGCCATAACCAGAGACATCTTGTATGTAGACCATATGAAGCAAAACTATTTAAGCAGAAATACAAATCCTTTTATTCGCTTTTACTCCTTTGGTTCCTATTTAGCAAAACTGTTATGATGGGTTAAATGCGATGACTATTGGAGGTTTAAAATTGTTCTGTCTAGTCCTTGTCCTGAAGCTGTCATAGTCATAGGGCAAAAAAATGTGAGGATGACTTACAAGTATGATGAATTTATAGCACATTAGATAAGGGCAGAATAGTGACGTGAGGGAAAATGTAAACAAGTAACTGAATTACAGTTTCTAGAGTCTCAGTTTCCTCATCTGCACAATGAAGACAGTGATAAAATCTCTGCAATCTCTTCAAGATTTAGATGTGATTTCTCTAAAATGAATGGGAAAAATGTTTTAAATGTTTTCTTCCTTTTGAAGTAAAATGCTTTGTGTGGAAGTTGTTTCAGAATTGATTTTTCAGTAGCTGAACTGTTTTCTTTGGTTTGAGAGTAATGGGATCCAAGTTTTTTATATCATTTTACTTAAAATCACTTGCTGAGTTTCATACTTTGAGGAGATGAGGAAAAGATAAAAGTGCCTTCCTGGAAGTGGGAGTGAATAGCCTCGTGGCAGCCTATAAATCATTTTTCTGAAGCAGCTATGCTTACAAAATAAAGTGTCCTTGTTTCCCTGTTCAATTTTTTATTCAAAGTGAATCCAGAACACTTTTTTTTAAACGAGATGGACAACCTAGCACTAACTTTTCTAGATCTGTTGCATTGTCTCAGTATCATTTACAAGAACTCAAAAGTTTTGCTGCTATTATTCTCAGGGTTGACAAGAAATTACTGTATCCTCTTAGGTACAGTTGTTTCTCTTTACTATAATCTATGGTATCTGCTGGAGAATGATCTGGAGTTTTGACAGGTAGTTTAAACTGTTGAATGACCACACCTATTCAGTTTGGCAACATTTTATTTTTTTGTGTGTGTTTTTTCTTTTTCTTTTTTTTTTTTGCCTTTTTTTTTTTTGTATGTGGGTAGCTCTCTAGATGGGAGTCGAACCCAGGCCGCAGCACTGATAGCACCGGAGCCTTAAGCCACTGCACCACCAGAGAACTCCCCAGTTTGGCAACATTTTAGAAAGTACTTCCTCCTTTGAATCAAATCTGCTTTCTCTATTAAGTCTCATTCAACTGTCATTACGTAAGTAGAATGTCTCTTCATCAAAAAATGAACGAGGTTTAAATTCCCAAGAGGTGTCAATCTACTCTATGATACCTAGAAAAGTATTTATATATGCAAAGCATGGCAGTTAGACCCATTACATACAGAGTGGGCATTACTCATGGTTAAGTCGTTACTTTCCCTCTTCAAGAAGGAACAAAAACTGAGAGGTCAGGAACTTGGCAGAGAATGCAGTTTAATGCTGTTACGTTATATTCTAGGATTGTGAAACACACGGACTGTTTTTAGAGTTCTCTGCTTTTGGGCCAGAAACAAAAAAGTCTGCCAACTGCGTTCTCCATATTTACCTGAGTGTGAACCCCCTCATCCAGGCGAGGTAATTAAGGCAGACTTGGAGGTCATATAGCACCCGAGTTCCGTTACTAGCTGTGTGAACTGGACCAAGTCTCTTCACTGATTTTTCAGTTTCTTCATCTGGACATGGAGATGACAGTACTTTATAAGATTGTTGGGAGGATTAAGTACAATTAAATAGGTAAATGTTTGGCACAAAATAAGCATGCCAGATAGTTTCCTAACAAGGAATCATTTTCTATCTCTGTGTCCCAAAGAGCCTGGCACTAGGACTGGCACATAGGAGACATTATTAATGAGTGTTCATAATAGCTACTATTTATTGAGTGCATTTTCTGTGCTAAGAATGCTGCTGTGTGATACACACATGAATATGTATGTGTACGAATTTACTCACAACACTCTTCATAGGTAGGTAATACAGTATTATGTCCATTTTGCAGTTAAAGAAATTGAGGCCCACAAAGTTTTGCTAACTCGCTTTGATCATAAACTGGTACTTGGTTAGCCAGGCAGTGATGGCCTTTACCACACATCACATAAAGCACCTCATTCCATTAGGGAACAAGACATAAATTCAAAGGGATATTTGTGTACACACACACACACACACACACACACACACACGCACGCACACAGATTAAAATTGTCTTATTTTGTGCTTTGTTTTCTTTTTCTTGGGGGGTCTTCAACTTTTTCTCTGCCTTCCCCTTTTCCATAGTAGAAGTATCTGAAGCCCTTGTGGGTGGGGCAGTCTATTGCATGCTTTTTCTACCCTCCTTCAAGGTAGTATGTCTCCTTAGTTATTCCTTAGTTTAGGGCAATCCTGAAAGGTCTGTACTGAAGATGTCTTTCTGCAGAAAATATTTGTTTGTGTTTACTTTGAACCCAATACTACTTAGGTTAGCCAGGCATTTCCTTGACTTGAAGATGGTATAAGTTTGAGTTTAGGCTTGATCAGGGGAGATGAATTAATTTAGGCGTGGTGTAGGTCTGCAGATTTCCTGATCGGTTTGCTTTGTTGGAAGGCAGAGTTTCCTAGGCAGCCTTTTATCAAGGTGTAGCTCCTTCAGTGTGGAACATTGGTGTTGGGTCTCAGATTCCGTCGTTCCTCATTTCACAAACTCAAGGTCACGTCTCCCCTTCCCCTGCAAGCCTCTCCAGGCTTGGCCTCTGTCTGGGTTCCTGGGAGGAAATCATACTGCCCCCAGGGCAACATGGGCTTACCGGTTAGTTGGCCAACAAGGGTTTTGTTTTCCAGTTCTTTTTCCTCTTGTCCTTAGGAATCTTCTTTACCTTATAATCTCCACAATACATTTGAAAGTATGTCTTTTGTTATTTATTGAGCATCTGGGTGCTTGGTGGTGGAGGACTCTTCACATTATGTGGTGTGCAAGCTTTCTGTTACATAAGTAGATTCCTTTTTACAGTTCTCATCATGGCTGGAATACTCAGGGTTTCAAAACACTGTACTCCAGTATCTTGAGTACTTTTAGAGAACTAATTTCACCTTCGATGGGGGTGAGGGGGCATGGAGATTGGTATAACAGCAGTAAGACTAATTACCGTTTATTGAATGCTGGCTCTGAATCAGGAAAAAATCCAGCCATAAATGCCTCTATTTTTCATGCATTGTATGACCGGATACTTTCCGGACAGCCCTAATGTGTGTTTTACTTACAATTCTTATTCTTACGACAACCCAGCAAGATAGGTGGTATTATTACCATTTTTGGAGAAGAAAAACACCCAAGTTTCAGAAAGTCTTACCTATAAAGCTGTACAACCAGCCTAAGTTTCAGAGGTAGGATTTGAACCAGGCCTTTCTGGCTTCAGTTCTCACATGCTTGAAACACTAGTTTTAAAGACGTTCTGGGGCTTAAAAAGGCAAAGTGCCGTGCACTAACAGTACATCACGTGTTTATGTATGTTAGGGCAATATTATTTGTAACATAAATGGGTGCGTATTATATTTAAAACAGTGCTCTCTACAAGTAATGCATCTAATGAACTATAATAAAATGATGTTGTACGTCAATATGGTTACTGTTTCTTAGAAGCTGCTTAAAGATGGACTTTGAAATGAGAAAGTCCTTCAAAGGAACAAGAACCAGGAAGAGGTTTTGTTTTGTTTTGTTTTTTTACTTGGATTTCCTTCCAAGAGCAGTTTAAAGAGTATTCAGTCATCTTTTAGTCATTCATTAGAGGTCTGCCCAAGTAACTACCTTCGGTCTTCCAAGGTGCTTGGATTCAGTCCTGGTGTTGTCAGGGTTGTATTGAAATTCTTTTCTACATGTATTTGCTGGGAAGTTGATTGAAAAAGGACTCAAACATGATGCATTTAATTTTGCGGATGTGAGTGTAGTGAGATCCAGTAGGTTTGAACAGCTGCTCATGAATCTGTATTTTTATTTTTATTTATTTATTTGTTTTTTAAATGTGGGTAGTTCCCCGACTGGGAATTGAACCCAGGCCACAGCGCTGACAGCGCCGAAGCCTTAGCCACTGCACCACCAGGGAGATCCATGAATCTGTATTTTTAACTAATTGTGGCACTGGAGCTCGAAAAGTGTATCAGATAATTCAGATGACTTGCTTGGTTTCCAAGTGCCATCCTACTGGCTGCATCAGAATTACTTGGAGTGCTAATTAAAAATTCCTGGCCGTACCCTAGATATGAGTCAGAATCTACAGGGGTGGGGTTAGATACTCAATATGACCAGGTTTTTGAACTCCTGTGCGTTCCCAAACATGGTGAACTCCCCCTAGGTCCTGAGCACAGGCAGTGAGGATTAACAGGTGTAGTGTAAGGCAGGAAAGAGGTAGGTCATCCCATAGTCAACACATCATTTGGGCCCTCTCTGCATTTTGGCAAACTTTTTGCTCATTTCTGGTTGATTCCTAATTGCATTTTTTACACCTGCCTTTTCTACTTTGATCTTGTTTCTCAACCCCACCCTGTCCCTGTTGAAGTAGACTTTAATTTATGCTAATACACAATTTATACACAACAGGAGTGTCTGATGTGAACTGAGTTGACCTCCTTTCACGTCCTTCTCCCCTTCTCTTCTCTCCAAATGAGGTCTTCCTGGAGTTTAAACTTGGATAGTCTCTGCAGCTACTGCCTAACAGCTCTCTTCCTAAAGCTAGTACCTGTACTTCCCTGCCTCCTCCATTTTTGATCCCTTCCCCACTTCCTTTTAGGCTGGCTTCTGCTCCTAAGGCTGGGTCAGTACGCTAAGTCAGCAGTGAATTCCCAAGTATTACCTAGGAGCTGTTTCTGGCCCTTATTCTTAATTCCTTGGAATTAAGCAAATAGGCATTTGCTTATTTTTCGAGCTCTTTTTGGGGGGCGGGAGGGGGGGTCCTGATTACCCGAGATCTAATTTTCCTTCTTCCCTGGACCTCCAAGTTTCTTTCTCTGGCTAGCCCATTTTTCTCCTTCCTTCCCAACAACCTTATTTGTTTCCTGCCACCTCTTTTCTTTGCTGGTCTTACCTACCCTGGGATTCTCTCGGTGGTCAAGCTTGTCCAACCCGTGGGCCCCCTGTGGCCCAGGACGTCTTTGAATGCGGCCCAGGCCCAACCCAAATTCCTAAACGTTCTTAAAACATTCTGAGAATTTTTTCTTTTTGCTATTTTCTTCTTTCTTCTTCTTCTCCTTCCTCTCCTTTCTTCTTCTTTCTCTTCTAGCTCATCAGCTATCATTAGCACTAGTGTATTTAATGTGTGGTCCAAGACAGTCCTCCTTCCCCTGTGGGCCAGGACGCAAAAAGATTAGATACCCCTGCTCTAGGGCACCGGTACTGCTCACATTGTCAAGGGCATTGTCAAGGGCCGGCTTAAAAATGTAAATATCCTGAGGGCACCGAATTGCAGCTTCCTTTTCTGATGCAGTACAGCGGGTCCTCCTGATTCTCCTTGGCGGTATTATGAAACGTGCTCTTGTTACGTCTGTCCTTCTGTGTGACCAGTCAGCCACCCGTCCTTAGAGGTTACCTGTGCCTAAGGGCGCCTTTGTCCTACCGCAGGCCCGTTCTCTCAGCAGCGGTGTTGCTCTCCACGCTGCATGCACCGCGCCCAAATCTGGGTAGTGATCACATCCTTTCCATGGCCAAAAGCCGTCTGTGGCTCCCCGACTGCCCGCTCTTGATGTCTCCAAAAATGATCCCTTAGTGACTGTAGGTTAAACCTTTACCAGTGACTCACAGTACAGAGATGAACCTTGTGAATTCATATACATACTTAATCTCCTTTGAACTACTAAAGCTGGACTAGTTACACGTTGATCACGCTTTCGGAGTTGTGTGTGTTTTCAGGAATAAATTTGGCTGGGCAGCCTGGGCGGGACTGGGACTTCTTGCTCCTGAGGCAGTACTTCTGCTGCCAAGGTATTCCTCCCAATTTTTGTTTGTTTGTTTTTTTTGTTTGTGGCTCCCTGGCTGGCAGTCGAACCCAGGCCATGGCGTTGAAAGCGCCGAAGCCTAGCCACTACACCACCAGGGAGCCCCTGTCCCAATTTTTAACTGCCATTCGTGGGTGTGGGAGCAGCCCGGTCCACCTCTGCCCCTCCTGCCAGTCTCGAGGTGGCTTCTTCTGTATGTCCTTAGTCATATGGCTTTCATTCAGTTAGCCTCCAGCTGGTTCTCGCTAATGGTTGTTCTGTAGTTTCACTGTTGTTCTGACGTGTTTGTGAGGGAGGTGAGCATAGCGTGTACCTACTCTGCCATCTTGACTGGACCTTTGGCTTTCTCCTCTCAACACTGATTTCCGGGTGACACAGGTAGCAACGGATCGTTGCTGTTTCCACATAGCCCCTGGTCAGGACCTGAGGGCAGCCTTCTCCTTGCTCTTTCTGACTATTTGCCTTCTACCCTCCTGGAAAAACACTTCCTCCCACATTCACTTTTGCCAGCCAGCTCAATGTCTCCACAAAAGTTCTCCTTGATTTTCTACTGCACCTGCCCACCAGTTTCTAATGCAAATCATCCATTGCCATTGCTCCTCAAGGCCCATTCAAGGGCTCAGTAACTATTGAGTAGACAGAAGAACCCTAAACTAGCTTGACACATCTTGCTTCAACACAAAAATTTTCTAACACTGTCAGAAAATGAAATTGGGTTTCTTTCAAAGACAGGCTAGATGACTCATTGGCTGTGCTATAAAGAGACAGACTGTTAATGTAATGGTTTCTGATTAGTAATCCCAGCTTGCAAACTAAATCTTCTACTATCAGTGGTTCTCAGCCTACTTTCTGTGTCTATACCATTCATATGCTCCTATCAGGGACATGTGACAGTTTTGTGCAGGGATGCCTTAGGAAAGGTATGGAAATATCAGACTCATTCTCTCTGAAAATTCATGGACTAGATATCCCTTTTAGTTTAACAGTTCTGATTATTTTTTGCTTTATCATTTCCTATTCCTGCTGTCTCCTTTTCTCCTTTCATAGCTGCTGCTTCTTTTTTTTTTTTTTGGCTTATTTTTTCTTGCTATGAGGATTTGGCTTTTAAGGTCAAAACTAATAAAAGTCTGCCTTTCTTCTGCCGATCTCTATTTTTGCCTTTTTTCTGCCTATCTCTATGTTTCCCTTAAAAAAAAATTTTTTTGAGAAGCAGTAACTGAGAATGATCAGAAGCTAGATTTTAGCTTCCAGCTCTTATAGAAAAAGATGAGACTATGGAACATTTGACACCTGAAATATCACTGTATTGTTTTCCATCTCTTCATATATGTTATCAAACATAAAATTTACACTTTCACATCTTAACATCTCTCAACTTGTGGTGCTTCTTTCAATTAATGATGTTTTAGAAGTTGTGAGGCATTGGAATGTAGATTGGCCTAAATTTTAAAATATAATTATACAATATTTACTGCCTCTGAATAATTTTAAAGGTTTTGAAATATATTCTTGGATTATACAACTGAATACATTGACTAACAACTTCCCTACCCTGCTCCTTGAAACCCAGAACATACTGTGTGGCTATCTCTTTCATGTCTCTGCTTCTTTCTTTCTTTTCTTTTTTTTCCCCTGTTTATTTCTTTAGCTCTCTTAAGCATAATTATAAATCATAATAATAATAGCTATTACCTATTGGCCATTTATTTTGTTGTTCACTGTCCTAAGTGCTTTCTGTGCATAAACTCAATCATCAGAAATTATCCCCATTGTACGGAATAGGAACCAGAAGCCCAGGCAACAAACAAACAAACAAACAACAAACAAACAATTTAGGGGGGTTCCCTGGTGGTGTAGTGGCTAAGGCTTTGGCACTCTCAGTGCTGTGGCCTGGGTTTGATTCCCAGCCAGGGAGCTACCCACCCCCCTCTTAAAAAAGAAGCCCATACAGATTACATAATCTCTCCAAGTTCACACGGCTAGGAGAGCCAGGACTTAAACCCATGCCCTTTCTATTTCCTGTACTTTTTAATTCTTTCTTTCTTTCTTTCTTTGTTAATGTGGGTAGTTCCTTGGCTGGGAATCGAACCCAGGCCACAGCATTGACAGCACCGAAGCCTTAGCCACTACACCACAAGGGACCTCCCTTAAACTTTTATTATTTTTTTTTGTTTGTTTCCCTGAGCAGGGATCGAACCCAGGCTGCCACAGTAAGAGTGCCAAAGCCTAGCCACTATACCAACCAGGGAACCCCACTTTTTAATTCTTATTGTCAGTTTTTAACATCTCTGAAAATGAAGATACTATAATAACTGCTGGTCTTTAGTGATGAAGAAAACACTCTTTTCTATTTTTACCCAGTTTATGCAGGGTATTAAATACAAAAACAACTTTTTGTATTTACTGTAATAAAAAGTTGGGTGTGAGTCGTCCTACTCAGAGATGCTGTCCACCGGGCGAGGACCGGGAGCTGACTGGAGTGCTAATCAGAGCCCGTCTACAGTCCTTTCACAGAAAGCGGTGACCTCAGGCCACTGGTTATGCAAACAGTGCAAAGAAGGGAGGCGAAGGATGCAGGGGGAAGCAGGGGGGAACTTGCCAATGATGGGAATCGGGGTTCCGGAGTCCGTGTGGCCCAGGGGAAGCTCCTTTTCATTGAGCACGGGTGCCAGTTTCCAAGTTTTAGACCTGAAGGACGGTTTGGCATGTTTTTGTGAAACTGGGTTTGCTTTAACCACATTGTGGACATTAGGAAGGTAAAATATATTTTAAAAGGAATAAAAAAATTAGAAGATATTCACAGAACCCCCACTTTCATTGGGCAGCTGACATCACATCATGTCATGAAAGCACTGATGAGCCAGCAGGGTGGCCGCCTGGATGGCAGCTCGTTTGGGTAAACTTGAGGGAAACCGGACTGGCCATTGCGTGTGTCAGTGATGCTCTCAAAAGCCCTCTTTCCAGAATATTCTTTCCCACAGTTAATTGTCCATTTCTGGCCAGGATTCCTGGATCCCACTGCAAGTTATACTTTTCCATGTGTGGAAACGGATTATTTATTTTCATTCCTTGTTTTGGGCCTCTCAGCCAGCTCCTTACAGTTACTTCCTGCAATGCTGGAGAGGCTCGTTCAGGAAATAGCCTTTGTTGTGGACTTCAGGAAAAGTTTAGTAGTTTGTATTTGCATTTTCTTTTATTCAAAAATACCTCCCTCCCCAGAATAGATTAAGAAAATAATATCCCTTTATTAATGTTTTCTTCTACTATTTTCTCTTTCCTCATGTGCTGACACTAGTTTTTATTGTAGACCCAAAAGCCTTGATTAATAGGAAATTTCAGTCACTTGAGACCTTCCTTTCAGTGTTTCGAAAGTACCAAGTTCATGGCGTTAGGTCTGTAAATACCTTTTCCTGGAGGCTTTTCCCTGGACACCTCATTTAAAATCGGCAGCCCTGCTCCCATGCTCCTAACCTTGTTTTATTTTTCTCTACAATGATTTTCTGTCCCCCAGCCCCACCCCAGTGCACACATTAAGCCCATGAGCGCGGGGGTTGGGGTGGGGTGGGGTGGGGGTGGGGGGCTGTTTGTTTGCTGCGG
>PVJL010008327.1:0-67740 GCA_004026885.1 Lyroderma lyra
TTTTTTTTTTTTTTTTTCATTTTTATTGTTAGACTTATTGGGGTGACATCTGTTAGCAAGGATTACATAGGTTTCAGGCATACAATTCCACAGTGCATTGTCAACTTGTTGTATAATAAGTTCACCACCTAATGTGACCCCTCTTTCCATCCCCTTATATTTAGCTTCCCCCCCTCCTCTCCCACCCCCTCCCCTTTCTCCCCTTGTACCAGTTATTGTTGTTGAGTAACAAATCACCAGAAACTTCATTACTTAATGCAACAGCAGTTTATTTTTTTTACACTATTCTGTGAGTTGAGTGGGCTATTCTGCTGGTTTCATCTGGTCTCATTCTTTGGCTGCCCTCAGCCTGAGGCTCAGTTGGGATTGATGGCCTAAGAGGGTCTCACTTGTCCATCTGGAGTGTCATTGGGATAGCAGGAATGACTGGGATGACTGGCTTCTTTCTCCATGTGCTCTTTTACTCAGGATGTCTTCACAGCATGGTGGCTGCAGGGGTCCAAGAGAACAAGGACAGGACTTGCAAGGCTTCTTGAAGCCCAGGCTCAGAGACATGTTTATTGCATTTTAGTGGTCAAAGCCAGTCACTTGGAAAGCCCAGATGCAAAGGGAGGGAAAGACTCCACCTCCCTGATGGGCAGGGGAGAAGTCTGTGTGCAAGGAGGCCTGCAGATTGGATCATCTTTGCCAACAAACACGGGCATTTCTAAGGAACTAATTCTGCTTAACATCATCACTCTTTATTGAACAATATTGGAGCCCACTCTAAATCTTCCAGAAAGAATTACTTCTTGAAACACTGTAATCGTTTAATGTGTATTAACTAATGACAGATTAAGAAAAGATGACTTCATGCTGAGATCTAAAGATGGAGTTGAACTTGACAGTGGTACTTATAAAGAGGAGAAGGAAAAAGTTTTGAGGCACAATAAGAAAGAAAAATGAAGAAAAGGCAAGGGTATATCTTGAAAACAATGAAGGATATTCTAGTTGACTGTATGAAAGAGGAGTCTGTGCAGAATACGGCCTAATGCTGATACTGGATCCAGCATGGTAGGTCTATCTCTGTATCTGTATGTCTCTATCTCTATTTTTATAGATGTAAATATGTAGATGTCGATATAGGTAGATGGGCATATGTGAAAAAAACACTATGATATAAGAATGATTTTTCAAGTTGACAATGCACTGTAGAATTGTATGCCTGAAACCTATGTAATCCTTGCTAACAGATGTCACCCCAATAAGTCTAACAATAAAAATGAATATTAAAAAAATGAAGTAATAATAAAACAAAACAAAAAAAGAATTATTTTAAAGGATATTCACACTGAAAGTCTCCAGGTACTATCAGAGAGGGGGAGGGGAAGTAGAACCCTAATAAAAGGATAAAAAAAAAGATTAAGAATCCAAGTAAAGTCACAAGGATGAACAATTCAAGGCAGAAAGTAAATTTCCTAATTGAATCCTATCGTGGCTGATTTGGAACGTTAAAATGAATAAGAAAAAAGGAGAAAGAATGGACATATCTTAGCATAACTGGTATAAACACTAGAGTAAAAATGTGGGTCTCTTCTATTGGTCTTGTGATTTTAAGTATTAAAGTCTCTTCTAAAGTGAACAGAATTATGGAACATGTTTCCAGCACACATGGCAGCCCATCTCACCGGCTTTTTGAATCATACCACTAAAACCATCATGTGGAATTTGTGCTTTCTACATGTTTGTGTGTTGCACACACACTCGTGCTGAATGCTTGTCAACAGTTCTTGTTAATAACAACCTTTTTAGCCTTGCAGAAATCAAAGGAAGGTTAACCTTGTCAGGAGAAAGGACAAGTATCTCCTCTCTATGCCTCATCAAGCCTCTGGCTCGTGGCTGTTGCTGAGGAGCCTCAGCTGAAGATGCCCTTTGTGATGCCAGAGTTCCCTGCAGGTGTTGTATCCTCAAACACCTACTCCAAGGAGAGCCAGGGAGGTCTGCCCAAGAACTCTTCTTGTCTCAGCTGTCTTTACTGCAGCCACAGCCACACCTCACATCTGAGAGTTAGGGTTGGAAAAGTAGGGGAGAGGCAGGCAAGTTGCCTTTACTGCCTTCATAGATCTGTGGAGGTGATCTCTCTCTCTCTCTATGGCCGATAACTGCCCATTTTTTACCTTTGTGACATGGGAGGAGATTGTCTAAATACTCCTGCCATCTGAAATTAGCTTTTAATTGAAGTTGTTGGAGCCAAAACTGTGCCTGGGTCTGGTAGTCCTTGAGAGATCTCTTAAGTCCTAAAGTTTGTGTCATCTCCATGAAATTCATCATTTCCTTAATCCCCCCATTAGGTATTGGAACTGTCACTAATATCTCTGTTCCCTATAACAATGCCTTGCACATAATAAATGCTCAATAAATATTATTAAATGAGTACATGATTGAGGGATAAATAAAGACATATACAGTTATGAATAGCAGGATGATTTTTTATGGCTGGAGATCTGGTTGCTATTTACCTTTTCAAACAAATTATCATTAAAATGATTTTTCATGTCTTTGGACCTTCAGTGATTCCTGGGATGGTCCATATATATGCAACATACAGTGACAAAAACATCATTTACTTCATAGTGTCAATATTTAGATTAATCTCTTACATTTTAAAGGGAATGCTTCAATTTCTCACATTTTTCTCATTCTGAAAGAAAAGAATGTCTGTCTACAAAGTGATTTGGTCTAATATTCTTCCACACCTAATTTATAAACTATATGACATTTTATTTTTTTTCTAAGGTATTAATCATCCATATTCACCTTTGCTTTTGTATTTAAAAGCCAGGGGTCAAGAATTTCAAAGGAAACACTTTGTTACAACTCCAGAATAGCGAGAAAACACAATGGTAGAGACTAAAATCTATCATGGTATTTTGGCGTCCTGCCTTCCTTTAATTTTACAATGGGGGGAAAATCAAGGTGAGACTTGATTCCCTTTAGGAGTCCCTTTCCTGTGTTCTCTGTGTCTAGCCGGGAGAGAGACTGACAGAATGATAACACTCGATGCCAGGCTCCCCTGCCCACTCAAAGACCCTCCCTCAAGTATCAGTTGCTTGGCTGAGCTTTGAGGTCAACTAGACACCTCCCCTGAGACTTACCTGGCCTGAGGGATAGAGCGACCAGAAAAACCCTCCCATGGAGGGCAGCTGTTATCTGAGCTAGGATCAAAGTCCCCCTCTGTACTCCAGAAAAACATCTTCCAAACTGAGTCTCTTTCTCCATGATTTGAATGAATGTTGAATGAGTCCCTGGGGATAGCAGTTGCTTTGCTTAGGAACAAGCTGTCAGAAGTACTGTGTGATGAAAGTTCACCTCCCGTTAAAGTCCTTTTTGTTTGAGCATTTGCATTCACTGCCTCAGAGGCCCATCAGAAGTTAATCAGGAAATTAAGCAACTGGGAAATGTGGTGATTAATTTTTTTGATACTTATTTAAGCTTTGGGTTTTGTTTTTCCTAAAGTATGACATTGCTCCACCCTGGTAGTATTTACAGTATCCATGAAAGGCACTGTGAGTATAAAAAGCCATTGCTCAAAACATTTCGGTCTATACATGAAAGCATTAAAAGTAATAAGTAACTTTTATACTGATCAGATTTGGGTTGCAAAGTGATAAAGTTTCTTTTGCCTTATACAATCTTTTAGACCAGTTAGTAATGGCAACTTTAAACTAAGTGGCATGTATGGAAGTACATAGTCTAGAAAGTTCTGAACATAATTTTTCAACAAATGAATCAACACGAACCATTAACTTAGCAATTCCAAATTTACAGAGACTTAGATATATCCAAAGTGATGCTTCGGTTTCCTGCTAAGTAGATAAACTGGCGTGCAAACTTCAGGATCCGGAACAATGTGGACTCGCTTTAATATCTGCAGCAAATACCACAAGGCTTGGGACACTGTAGACGTAACATAAATATCTCTACAGGTGAACTCGATTGAGCATAGCTTTGATTATCTTGCTAGAATTATAGAACTGATTAACAACTAAGTAGAGGTAAAATTCTCAGGACAGGATATATACCTGGGCCAAGCAAAGAGAATATAGCATTAGAAGCATACCTTTTTTTTTTTTTTTTTATTGTTAGACTTACTGGGATGACATTGATTAATAGGAATTACACAGGTTCCAGGTGTACAATTCTGCAGTTCATCATTTATACTTTTTAGATGATGTCTTTTGAATATTTCCATTCTTTTCATCATAAATATATTTGCTGATATCATAGTTATAGCCCATTTTCCTCTGTATATTTCAGGTTACGCAGTTTAAATTGATGGTTTTGGTAGCACTACCAGTGGGTAGGTGGGTGGGTCAGCTATTTTAGTCATGGTACACACTATTGTACAGCCATCTGTTATATTGAATGGATTATTTTGTTTATCGAGTTTCTTTGAATAGCAATTTCAGTTTTGTATCTTATTTCCTCCTTTGATGAGGGTATTGCCAGCAGATGCAAGCTACAAACTGGCTTGAGTGTCTTGCAGTTCCCTGGCTAGCTTTGTTTTTCCCTTTCAGTGTTTTCCTTCCCCTTAGCACTTTTTCTTCTTAAGAAATGTGTCATTCTAAAGAAATTCAGCATTTTGAACACAGTCTGCTAAGATTAACAGCCTTACTAATCCTTCTTTTAAGAAACATTTTTATCTTTCCAAGGTCATTACCAATAATACCACAATCATTTTTCTTTTTTTCCCTTTTTTCTCTTTATTTCTGTCCCCCACCCAATAAATAACTAGTTTTCTTGAATGACAAATGCTTTGAGAGAAGAGTTTGTGGGTTTTGTCCAGGGTGCAGTTGATCATGATTTCTATTTATTTTAATCACCAGAGCCCTCTCTGGATTAGAATTTGTATCATTAGACCTGAACAAAAAGAGTAAACATCAACCACTTAATCTGTATAACCTAGAAATCAGATAAATCTAACCAAGTACCATGATGATCCTGAGGGAGGCATAGTAGAGAGCCAAGCATCTAGTGTCAGGACTACAAACGATGATGATGATGATGATGAGGATGACACCGATGACAGTTATCACTTAACCAGCACTT
The DNA here is from genome assembly GCA_004026885.1 of Lyroderma lyra. Classification (NCBI taxonomy): domain Eukaryota; kingdom Metazoa; phylum Chordata; class Mammalia; order Chiroptera; family Megadermatidae; genus Lyroderma; species Lyroderma lyra. The sequence continues at coordinate 5,089 of PVJL010008327.1, forward strand.
ACAATGTGTCATGGATTCAAAATACTCGTATGTAGCATCTATATCTGTCTGTCTGTCTGTCTGTCTATCTATCTATCTATCTATCTATCTATCTATCATCTATCATCTATGATCACTCAAAGGCCCAGGATGGCTTTGAATGCAGCCCAACACAAATTTGTAAACTTTCTTAAAACATTATGAAAATTATGCGCAGACCTTTTTTTCTTTTCTTTTTCTTTCTTTTCTTTTCTTTCTTTCTTTTTTTTTTTTTTAAGCTTAGGAGCTATTGTTAATGTTTTATGTATGGCCCAAGACAGTTCTTCTTCCAGTGTGGCCCAGGGAAGCCAAAAAGTTGGACACCCCTGCCAATGTATTATCCCTATTTCACATCTGAGGAAACTGAGGGACAATAATATTACCTACAGACCCCTAAATTTAGGGTAAATGGCTAGTAAATGGCAATCAGGATTCAGAGCTATGCATGGTAGCTACAATTTATTTTACTTATAACCATATGCTACATAACATAGATTTCCACAAGGGAGACAGTGGTGCAAATATATTACAGCTTGCAAATTCCAGGCACTGTAATTGCCTTAACTTCAGATTGTCAGTCTAGTGGGGGATCAGAATAGGAAACAGGTTAATTCAATACAAAGAGAATATAGAGCCGTGGTGTCTGACCTGTAGGCTTCCCTGGGCCACATTGGAATAAGAACTTGGGCCACACATAAAATCCACTAACACTAATGATAGTTGACGAGCTAAAAAAAAGTGTTGCAAAAAATATTATAATGTTTTAAGAATTTGTGTTGGGCCACATTCAAAGCCATCCTGGGCCGTAGGTTGGCCATACCTGATATAGAGGCAGAATACATGGGGACAGAGACTGGACCAGGGATAGGAGCCAGGCCAGATGAAGATTGTATAGAATTTATTGCAGATGATTTGAGAGGGGGTGAAAAGTGTTAGTGAGGAATAAAGTCCAGAAAGCATAGTGAGGGTGTGAGTCTAGTCACCTCACATGGTATCAACACAGTACAAAGTGGGAATGTGGACAGTGGCAGGAGGGGGATGTACGTTATGGGCTCCAGTTGGTTCTCTTCCCCCCACCCCCTTAACATTAATAAACCTTATTTTAGTGAGCAGTTTTAGGCTTACAGAAAAATTAAGCAGAAAGTGCAGGGAGTTCCTCTATATGCCCTCTCTCCCCTCTCAGTTTTCCTATTATCAGCATCTTACATTTGTGTGGTACATTTGTTACAACTTATGAACCAATATCAATTGATTATTATAAACTAAATTGTATAGTTTACATTAAGGTTCACTCTTTGTGTTGTATAGTTTAATGGGTTCTGCCAAAAACATGTTATCTATCCGCCATTACAGTATTGTACAGAGCGTTTTCATTGCCCCAAAGGTCTCCTGGGCTGTACCTGTTCGTCTCACCCTTCCCCACCCCTCAAACCCTGCAAACCACTGACATGTTTCTTTTACTGTCCCTGTCAGTTTTATTTTTCCAGATTATGCTATATAGTTAAAATTATTCATTATGTATGTAGCCTTTTTAGATTGGCATCTTCCATTTAGCATTGTGCATTTAAGGTTCTCTTATGTCTTCTCATTGCTTGACAGTTAATTTCTTTTTATTGCTGAATAATATTCTAATATATAGAAATACCACAGTTTGTCCAGTCACCTGTTAAAAGACATTTATATTGCTTCCAAGTTTTAGTGATTATGAATAAAACCGCTATAAATATCCACATACAAGTTTCTTTGTGAATGTAAGTTTGAGTAAATATCTAGGAATGTGATTGGTTGATCATATAAGGGTAGGTTTAACTTTGTAAGAGATTCCCAAACTGTCTTTCAAAGGGGCTATACCTGTTGCTTCACATCCTTACCAGCATTTGATGTTGTCACCGTTTTGTATTTTTACCATTCTAGTAGGTATGTAGTAGTAGTAATATATTGCATTTTAATTTGTAATTTCCTAATGGCATATGGTGGTGAGAATCTTTTCACATGCTTACTTGCCATCTGTATATGTTTGGTGATGTGTTTGTTCAGGTCTTGTGCTCAATTTAATTGTTGGGTTTTAAGAGTTCTGTGTGTATCTTGGATATAAGTTCTTTATCAGCTATGTGTTTTGCAAATATTTTCTCCCAGTTTTTGGCTTGTCTTTTCATTATCTTAACAGTATCTTTTGTAGAGCAGAAGTTTTAAATTTTAGTAAAGATGAACATAGTCCTCTATGCCCAGGGCAGGTGGCCCCAGGAAGCTCTGGGTTACCCTTTTTAAAGGTGGCATTCAAAATGAATTTATTTTGGCACAATTTTCCCTTTTAAAAAGGGCTTTAACCTTGACCTTAAAGTTTAGCCTTGTTGCTACCTCCTTTACCTTCCCTACCTTCAGTGAATGGCCAGGTCTCAGCTCATCAGACCGTCTGTGGTCTCTTCCTGACCATTGGGTCTTGATGTCAGTTCCTCACTTGCACACCTGCCCCTGTTCACCTGTACCTACTTTCGGTTAGGTTTTGTGTTATGCTTTCCTAGCTGGTTGCTACCTCTGCTGACTGAAATCTTTGCTCAGCCTCCTCTCCACCCTCCTCTGCCAACATAAACACACAATTGGCCCTGAAATGCTGCTCCTTCTTACATGTTTGAGATTTCTGGTCTCTCAACCCAGTCCTCCCTTGAAACCCTCTCCTTCCAGAAAAGCCTCAGGCAGTCATAATAAAACCTAGATCTGAAGACATGAACTTGAGAATTGGAGGAAAAGAATTGGAGAAGCAGAACTTCAAAGAATAATGATAATTCTTGACAGGTGACTACTGCATGGGCCTCGGATTGCAGGCTGTACCTGGTTATCTACTTGAGTCCTCAAAACAACCCTGGACTGTGTGCTGTGTAGAGATTGAGTAAAATGTCCCTTATGATGTTGGGACCATGGGTAAATTTAAAATCTGATAGTGAATTGGGGAAATAGAGATAGATAGAGATAGATAGATAGATAGATAGATAGATAGAGAGAGAGACAGAGGAATAAGTAACTGGCAGGTAGAACAAAGTAGTAAAGTCAAAGAATTAGAAAAATGAAGCTGGCTGCTTCTTTGAACATAATGTAATTTAGATCTTGTTCTACAATAAGCCATAATGAGCAACAAAATCAAATTGATTGGAACAGGAAGTATCTCTCCAGGTGTTCTTTTTTTATGTTTTTGTTTTCATTTTTTAACGTAATTGCTGAAAGAGGGAAAAGACTCCTATTTAATTGGTTAGGATTAATTCTGTAGTGGGAAAGGGTTAAATTCTTTTTACTTGTTTGCATTTCAATAGTGGACATAAAAATTAAATACTGAGCTTCATCATTTTCTTGCTGAAATAAACATATAGAAAGTCAATGGTGTAAATGTCTTGAACATGGAAACTAACTTGTTTTCCTGACCCTCAAATACCAAATTACATCTGGAGGTACAATAAAAAAGCTGTGAACTGCTTTAACGTTATGAAAGTAGAAAGGTTTTCAGTGTACTTCTCACCTCTCATCACTTCCTTCATTTTATGAGAGTTAGATTCTCTTTTTCTTCCAAGTTTGCCATTTTTTACTACTCTTTGAAAGTATAACTGGTCCTCTATTCCATTCACCTTTCCACATTATAAATAAAGAACATGGTGTTATTACATTTTAATTATTACTCTTTGCATGTTGACCTGATTGTGTTTTCTTCTTTTTCTTACTAGGTTGCCTAAAGTCTGCCACAGTAGTTCTTTTGCCTTGTTTTGTGATAGATAAGGAGCTTTTCACATTGATTATTTCATTGGTTAAATTTGTGATAGCATACCTTACACCCTTTTTTGTTTTTAAGTCTATAACCCAATCCCCTGCTTTCTTGTTGCTCCCCCCATGCCCCCAACCTGTGCCGTCTCAGTAAACTTTTCCTGAAACCCTCTGTCTGCAGGTTTATGCAGGTAGATTGCAGTTTGAGCCTGGTGATTGAGATCATATCAGCTCCTGGCCAAGTGTTGTACCATAACAGACATCTTTGGGTAGAAAGTAGAAGCAGTGGTGAGACAACATTAAAGACAAACTTGGCAAGGCCAACAACAATTTCAGAGAAATTTGATTCCTGGGGTGCTGCCTTGGAAAGTGCCAAATGATTTCTTTCACTGTTTGCTGAAATGAAATGTTTGCCATGAGAAGCTGGTTCCCACAGTTAGTGGATGCAATTGTTTCTCTTTTACAGAGTACACCCCTTCATCAAATTTTAAACAACTTTTTTGTTTTATTTTTATATGGAACTCTTGCTACCAGTTCTCAGCATGCTGCTTTGGGTGGTATTGCTGGGCAGTGGTCAGCCTGTAGAACATATATAACCTATAGAAGTTAGGATTTTGGGATTGCATTTATATAATAATGGCCCTCCTCATTTCTAGGATGATAGGCTAAACTTTAACTAGGAATAATAATTTTGTTTTACTCTATTAAGCAAGACAGCTACAGACAGAAGCAAAAGCATAAATAGAAAGAGCTTGTTTTTGGAGACACTAAACTTTGGCTATATACTTCCTCTACTGACTCTTTAGCTCACTATGTTAATTTTCTAGGGCCCCTGTAACAAAGTACCACAAACGGGTGACTTAAACAACAGAAGTCAATTGGGTCACATTTCTGGAGGCTAGAAGTCCAAAGTCGAGGTGTTGGCATAGTTACTTTCTTCTGAGGGTTGTGAGGGAAGGGTTTGTAGCAGCCCTTTCTCTTTGGCTTATAGATGGTATTCTTCCCGTCATTTTTCCTCTGTATGCATCTTTATCCTTTTCATGAGAACCAGTTATATTGGATTAGTGTCCACCTTAATAACATCACTTTAACTATTATATCTGCAATGACTCTATTTCCAAATAAGGTGACATTCTGAGCTACTGCGATTAGGACTTCAACATATAAATTGGGGAACATGCAATTCATGCATAGTATCAATGATCCAGTTTTCTTATTTATTTTCCTCATTCTTCTTCAATCACACCAAAATCACCAACCCTTTCAAGAGAAGTGATAAATCATAGTTTGAGGTTTTACAACTCCTAAGAATACTTAAGTTCTCTTAAGTCTTAAATTTTAATAAAACTGATGTGAGAAGACATGAAGGGGGTAAATTTTGGGATATTTAGCTTATAATGGATTGAATGAAAAATTAATTAGTTAATTTTGCAAGTTTAAGGTCTGTGGGACCTTCCAGGAGAATCTTAGGTGCTTTATTTCACCCATTCACAGGACTGTCCATAATAGGAGTCTTTGCTTAACTACATTAGGGAATAATGAGGTATTTGAAAAGTACATACAAAGCAGTATTCCTTAATATGTGGATCTTGGACCACTTGCCTCCGAATTATCATTTAAATTCCTGGGCCCCACCCCAGGCCTAAGAAACCCAAAATTCTGAGGGTGTTGTGTAGGACCTTTCTAATAAGTATCCCAATGAAGTTTGAGAGCTGTGAACACAACAAAATATGACAGATTGTACAAAGGAAACTCTCTGGTTAATTTATAGACATGCCATGTACTTATGTAGTGAGTGTGTAGATCAATTTTTTCAGTCTTTCAAAAGTCTAGAGGCTGGAGTTGGGGTTCAGCATTAATAAGGACTTGCTCATGACTCTTTGCTCAACCAATGATACAGGAAAGATTGTACGTATTACATTCTCTCTTATATATTCCTGTTCTTCAATGAAGACTCTGTGAAGTTGACTTTTTGCCCAAAGAGAGAAGACTTTGATCCTGAAGAGCAAATGGTTGGGTCCTATATCATTTGGGAATGGAGATGGTCTTTTCCTAATCAACTCAGGCTTAAGAATCAGTGCTATCACAGTATCTATGATAGATGGCAACACAAATTAACGTATGTACCAATGATGCCTTTTGAATTTAATTTTCCTTTTAGCACACACAGATAATATGTATTTGTTTTGTCCCTACATAAGATTTCTTTATGTTTGCTCTGGGGTAAAAAATAAAAAATCTCTGAAAACCCCAAGTATTTAGGAAAAAAACAAAAACAAGAAGCAATTCAGGAAAGATTAAAAGCAATTGTTCTGTTACCCTTGGCAACAGAATTTAGATGCAGCCAATCAGCAAAGTTGATATATTGTTTTGACACACGTGCACATATTTCTAACATAAATAGCAACAGAGACCTAATAACAGTAGGTTTTAAAGCTGGAAACTGATGTCATTTCAAATGTGTCAATCAAAGAGAACCTATGAAAGTGTTTTTTTCTATCAAGCTGACATTAAGTATATGCTGTAATGGCTTCTTAAGTGACGGCAGACTTCTGTCAGGCCATACAGGAGATGCTCAATCTATAATTACACTTTTGTTTCTTGGAATGTGTCCTTTAGCATAGTAAAAAAAAAAAAAAGAAAAGAAAAAGAAACTTTAATGAGAAAAAATTTGAGTTCACAGTAAAATTCATCTGTTCACATTACCAAAAAACGTATGCTTATAAGAAAGACCAAAATTAGACTAGAATTAGCCTGTTTATCCCTAAAATAGATGCATTTCTTTAATTCCTATGTCTGTTGAATTTATGATCAACTTGTGCTAGTAAATTCCACTATTTAAATATTTTTAAGTCTTTCAAACATTAGCATTTGGATAGAACAATAGTAGAGAACAATAATACTAGGTTGCCCAGAGGAAAATAAATAGGATGGTTGGATTTCCAGGACTGGTGACATTTACTACCCAATGTAAAAAGGGATGGCTGGTGGGTCAGTATTCACCCTTCTCTGGATAGTACTAGTAGCAGTGTTAGTAAAAAAACAAACAAATAAATGAATAAAAACAAAATCATGTATTGAGTGATATCTGGGGTGTATACTATGGTAAAGTGCTTTGCAGACATTGTCTCATTTAATCCTTACATCAAACTATAGGAGGTAGGAATTACTATCTCATACGGATGAGGAAACCTGTGTTATTTAGTCTAGCTCCTATCATATGGCCAATAATGCAGTGGCAGAGCTGGGATTTGAACCCAGGTCTATCTCAATCGAAAGCTTCTGTTCTCACCAACAGTTCATGCAGATTTGCTCAACTCCCCACTGAGGATGACATGTCAGGAACCTCAGGATGCCAATACACACTTAAGAACTGAACATGGTTTTTGCTATACCCCTTAACAGATGGTTAACCCTAGTGAAATTAGCTAACTTTTTGTATCTTCCTTTTCCTGATTGGTACAGAGAGTCCAGTGTCTACCTCCTAAAGCAACTGTGGGAATCACTGAAGTATAATGTTTGATAAAACTCTTGTGCTTAACCTGGGCTCTCAATAAAAATGAGTTTCCTTTCTTTTCTTTCTTTCTAAATATCTGTGCAAAGTACCAGATAGGGCAGTGCACACTGCAGATGTTTGGGTAATTTTCTGAATAAATAACCAAAAAAATAACTTTCAAAGTCTAAGTTATGAAGTTTATTTTTTTCTGCCTAGCTAATCATCTTAATAAAGATACAACTACAGGTCCAAGTTCAACCTTTGATGCACAATAAAAATCAATGGGGCAATTTTTGAAACTACTGAATCCTGGCTCCAAGAGATTCTAATTCATTCAATCCAGGGAAGTTACCAGTTCTATTTGTAGTTGCCTTTTAAAAAATTAAGGTGAAATTAACCTAACAAAAATTAACCATTTAAGTGAACAACTCAGTGCATTTAGTATATTCACAGTGTTGTACAACCAGCACCTCTATTTAGTTTCAGAACATTTCATCACTCCAAAAGAAAACCCCATTGCTATTAAATAGGTGCTTCCCAACCTCTTCCTTTCTAGCCCCTGGAAACCATCAATATATGTTCTGTTTCTATGGATTTACCTATTCTGGATATTTTATATACAAGTGGAATCACATAACATGTGGCCTTTTGTGTCTGGCTACTTCTGCTTAGCATAAAGTTTTTGAGGTTCCTCTATGTTGTATCACTAGCAGTACTTCATTCCTTTTTATGGTTAAATAATAGTGGACTGTATGGATATACCATAATTTGTTAATCCATTCATCTGTTAATTTTCCACCTTTTGAATAACATGCTTGTACCTTCATTTATTTGAGTACCTGTCTTTAATTCATTTGCATATATACCTAAGAGTGGAATTGCTGAATCATGTAGTAATTCTATGCTTAACTTTTTGAGGAATCTGAAAACCTTTCCATGGCATTGAACCATTTTACATTCTATCAACAACGTACCAGGGTTTTAGTTTCTCCATATCTTTACTCATTATTTTCCTTTTTATTACAGACATCCTATGGGTATGAAGTTATATAGTGGTATTATACTTGAGTGTGGTTTTGATTTGCATTTCCCTAATGACTTATGAGCATCTATTCATGCATTTTTTTGCCATTTATTTGTATATCTTTTCTGAAGAAATGTCTGTTCAAGTGTTTTTCAAGGCACCTGTGCACTTTTAAAGACACTTCCTCTCCCCTGAAGCAAATTCCAATGTGCAAAGATTGAGAAAAATTACTGATAAGGGAAAATTAAGAGCAAATAAGAAAGAGGTGTCTGTTATTTATTATTTATCATTTGCATGTGGATAAAGAAATATTGTTAATGTTATCAACCAAATGATCTTTCACAAACTCGTAGTATACCTGAAGAATTCAAACAAAAAGTTATAAAATATATATACATATATAAAATTTATATATATATACATATATATAGTCAATATATGTTCCATGACTTCAAGATAGCATTAAAGGACAATTTTTAAAAGGCCTTATCTCATGTTCAATATTAAAAAGAAATCTTACATGTATAGAATACTTGTTCCTGGGGTGGGAGGCAAAAGCTTTAACTCTCTTGTTATATTTTATAATTAGGGTGTGGATTTCTTTTTACTTTTAAGAAATTATACAATAAATGAAAAATAATTGGTCTAAGTGCCATAGTTGGTGGTTGAATTAAGAAGAAAAATAGAGGTTATGTTTTTTTCCTGGCCACCTGTATGCTCCCTCCCTCCCTCCCCTTCTCTCTCCCTTCTCCTTCCCTCTTTATCCTGTAAACCATAGAATGTAGGAAATAATACAGAGATTTATCTGATTTTTTATGCTACTAAGATGCCTGTGTGGTCATTGTTGCTGGGTTATTTTAGTGCTGAATTTTTGGAATGCCTGTTTTGAAATTCCATGTCAGAAGAATGAAAAAGAAACAAACCTGTCAAACAGGTAGCAGATGTCTAGATATCTATTGTTCATTTTCCAACTCAGAAGAGTAAGTACTTACAGTGCCGGGAATGACATTTTCCTGAATGAAGACTTTCACTAGAATTTCCACGTTACCTATCCCTTTGTTGTCAGGAAGTGCTGCAGGTTGGGTTCTCCAGGAGGCCGACCCTGAATTACACCTGGGAAAAGAAAGAGCAGAGGCAGGAGTGGAGGAAGGGGACCCATCAGACTGAGCTGTAGGCCTGAGAAGGTCTCCATCAGCCTGACAGGAAGCCCTGGAGCAGAGATTTCCCATTAGAGGAGCCCTGGCTCAGGCCCTTGTGTCACTGTCTTGCTTAGTTGTTGGTCAAGGGACCCTGAAATAAAATGTGACCTTGGCTCCAACACTGAGGCTCATCCTAAAGGACCCTACAACTGGGGGCTGTCGGCTCCCCACGGTCCTTGCAGCTGGATACTGGCCATTTTCTTGATATGGGTTCCGAGCGGTGCATCTTCATATTTACCACAGAAAGTTATCTGTTCACTGGTCTTCGCTCACATGAGTAACTGCAATTAAGAAACAAACAAACAAAGAAAGAAAACACATGTTAACTGTTTCCTTACCTCTAACCTGGCAGATTTTTACTAAATGTGCTAAAAGTTTCTCAACACAACCTCCACTGCTATAGAATTCCATCCAGTATTGATGCACACTTGTAGACTTACTCCTTTCAGAGCTAATTCCAATACCAAACTACTGTTAGCATGCAAACAGTATGCTAAAAGGAAAAAGCTTAGCACAGTAGTACCTGGCCAATAATAGGTGATCAGTAAAAGTTTGTTAAAATGAATGAATGAATTCAATTACATAATGAATTATAGCAAGACTCTTGAATGTCACTTCATTGCCATATAGTGTAAGGAACAGTAGCAGAACTACTAATACAGGATGTCAGAACCAAGTCCAGTTTTGAGTTTCTTAAAAGTTTTAAATTATGTTTTGAGATCGCTGCTCTGTTGCAAATTTGGACCATGGCAAAAAACACAAATTCAAAATGCGTTTTGCAGGAGAATTTAATTGTAAAACCCCTGTGTGTTTTAAGAAAAATTCAACCCATGTGTTCTATTATTTAATTTGCACTTAGGCATCTGACAGTTGTTTTGTAAGACCCCGTTGTGTCTTCGGTATTTTTCATCCATTTTTCCTTAGAAGTAGGAAGTCTCAGTTAGAGCAAGCCTCAAGAAACCAGCCTGGAAACGTGGGCTGAGAATGGAAGGCACAGTTCTGGACGCTCTGGTTGGGGCTCTCAAGTGGGCACGACCCTTTCTCCAGCCTCCCTTCCCTCCCACGTGGGCCGTCAGCCTCCATCAGAGCGTGTGGAGACTGCGTGGGGCAGCGGTGCCTCCTTCTTCCCTCCGTTTAGTGGAGCAAACACCGTGGCAGTCACGGAGCTGCCCATGGCCTGATGTTCTGCCACAGGCGGAGAGGTCCGTCTCCAGATCGCAGAGTGAAACTGTGGCAGTGTGAAAACCCCAGGGGCCCCAAAGAACTGCCCTAGTCCTAAGGAACTTGAAAAGAAAGAAAAGTGAGACGCCCGTGTCTGGCTTAATGCTTATTAAGGAACCTCTGCTGATGTGTAACCACTTTCGAGGATGTTCTGTGGCAGGAGGAAAGTCAGGGATGTGCCTTTCTAAGAATTAAGGCTTAATTAAATATGTAGGAGGAGAGGGAGAGCAATGAAGTGTAATTTCCAGATCTTTCTAAAGAGATATCTGGATGGCACCCCGGAAAATTCATGGGGAATGTTCTTCAAAATAAAAGGGATTGGGACAAACATATTATAAAAAAAAGTTCACAGTTGAACTTAACCTAAAAGTAAGCACTTGGCTGGCCTGGGCATTGTCTTAAACTCACAGTTTTCCTCTGAGTGCTGTGGCTTCCAAACACTCAGCTAAACCAAATCTGTGACATGGGGCTGCAGCTAGTTCTTTTTTAAGGAGATGGTGCTCTTTGGCTTGGATTTTGAGGAAGTTTTGAACAACCCCTTTAGTTGACTTGAGGTACTATTGCCTGATACCTCTTTTCAGCTGACACAAGTTTGTAATGAGCTGGGGTGGTGATGTCAGAGCAATGTAATTATGGGGAAACAGTAAAGGTTTCCCACTGGAAATGGCCCAACCTGCCCCATCACGTCTCCTTGCGTCCATATGATCACAAAAGCTGAGGCCAGGGTTCCAGGAGCGGGTGCTCAGTGATACGAACGGAGTTGCTTACCTGCAACAATTGCAGTGTTAAAACCATGAAAACAATTTGGGGATTCAGTGTACTGTAGCTTACCTCACATTTAGAATTAAGTACTGATGAGATGGGTCATCATTTGTATTGGTTTTTTATTTCTTCAAATTTTTTCTACTAGACTTTCTAGTTTTAAATTATCAAGGGAGCGATTGGAAAGGGAGGGGTTAGACAGGTAAATCCTTCCTCCCGTCGTGATGAGTTTTGTTTTGTTTTGTTTTGTTTTTCCTGCCTTTTAGGCAGAGAGCCGGGAATGATGTGGCTAGAAGGAGATATCCTCAGCCTCCATGTCCCCAGCCAGGGGAGATGTACACTGAGGCTCTGTGCAGCAGGGGCAAAAGCTCTCCAAATCCAGTTCACTGTGAAAAGCTGATGAGAGAGACAGACAGAGAGAGGGGAAACCATGTGGTGTCTAAATAGTGGAGAGAGCCCTGGAAGTCAGACCACTCTCCTGCGGTAGGCGCTGCCTTCCACAGTGATGAGAATGAGAACATATTAGAGGCAGAGCTACAGAATTAAACACGCACGTTCTTTTAATCACTAATGCACATTCCATGGGTTGCTCAGTCTTCTAGGAAGTAAGTGGAAATACCAACTGAAAGTCTGGTTGGATGGCATTGAAGCCTTTCTGACTTTTTGTACAGTTGGGATAACCTTGTAAAAACCAATTGCAAATCATATGCCCAGGAAGCACAAGGGTCCTTCACATATTTTTCAGAATGAATAAACCATCAATCTGGGTTCCTGTTTAATACTATTTTTAGAGTCAAAACCTGAGTCAGGAATAAATTCTCTTGTGTTTTATTCAACAGTTATTTACCTAATTGGGGGTAAGGAAATCAAAGTTACAAGTGAATGAACCTTTACTCTGAGTACCTCGGGAGTTACAAATGAGCAGAATAAATGCAGAAGAGTTTAAGCTGGCTGTGTACACCATTGTTCTAATAGTAATATTATGATAACCAGGAAGGTGGAATGGGTAAGAGGCCACCATCGAAAAGTGAGGCTTTATATCTCTACCTCAGGATTGTGGGGGCCCCAGAATGTACAAAAGCACCAAGTATTGTCTGTGTAGTAAATAATAAAAGAACGACTACTATTTGGGGAGATACTTTTTTAAAATATTAACATATTTGAAACACTGGAAATTAATGGTACTTGTTCAAACACCTACTTATTTAATCATAATCACTAGGGCAAGTGGGCCAACTGAAATAAACCACAGGGAGCTCTGGAGGTACCTTTAATAGACCACAGTTTTAAAGTGTCTTCCTAGCTATTGGTGGCATTACTACTAAATATATTTTATCAGAACATCCTTTGTATTGGCCTTAAAACAAATGTATTTCACATCTTAAACATTTGTATTGCACATTAAATCTTTTACAACTTAATAAATAACTGGAATAAATAATGAAAAGTTAAGTTCTAATTGTCATAGAAGACAACAAAGATTTAACGCTTTAAAATTTTTTTTTTTTTTAGTTTCACAAAAAAGTCTGTTAAATTGTTGAAATTAGACCTTAACCTGTGGTTTCATCTATAGGTGCTCTTTTGGAAAGAATTTTTCTTTCTTCAAGAGTCATCCTATAATATGTCATTGTGTTTGTACACACACACACACACACACACACACACACGTGTCATTACATAAAAGTCATCCTATATATGTCATAATGTATGTCAATATAATATATCATATTATTTCTATTAATTCTTCCATAAAGAAAAGGGATAGGGTAAACAAGAAAGTTCCATGGGTTGTTTTTGAATTCTGACCTTTTGGGTTAATCGTTTCTTTTGTCTCCTGGAATTCTGGCTCTTTACATTCTGTGTGCCTTTCCTCTTGCATTTTTTTACCCAGGGCGTTTTTTCACTCTTTCCCTCACATTTTAATATCATCTCTTCTTAAAGGAAGCTCAAGGCTCACTAAACCCACTGGTTTTTCCTGATTCACTTAGGAGGCCCTCATACTCCCAGTTTTTCTCCAGTTCCTATACACATGCTCATGTAAGTGTTTTCTTTTAGTGTCAGGTGTATTGGTTTTATCTTACAGTTGAGTAGAACTAAAACAAGAGTAAAGCATTTAATCGAGACAAACTTAACCAAAAATGTTTGGACGCTATTCCTGACAAACACTAGAACACAGGCTCTATGAAGGCAAAGATCTTTGTTTTGTTCACTGATTATCCAGAGTTTCTGGAACATAGTAAATGCTCAATAAATATTGGTTGAATAAACGAATAACCCTGATCCAACCATGTTGTCAATTGTAATTGTTCTCAGAGCTAATCCTCCAGCAGAATTTCTTTGGGAATTTAAGAATCACGTGTAACCTCTTCACCCTTCATTTCCCCATTTGTGAAATAGTGATTACGATCAAGTGAGCAGAAACTATTTACTCTTTGTCCAAAATTTTAATGACAAAATCCAAGCTAATGCTGTATGTGCAGAATTTCTCTTTCTAAAATCAAAATCCTTCTGGGACAGAGTAGCTACTTTTGTTTTTGATCAGTGTTAAGATGATCAGCAGCCACTAGCACCGCTGTGCATTTTAAGTCACAGTTTTGAAATAAAAACACTGACTGGCGTCACCGGCCCTTTATTATCAGAACAACTATTGAATGGAAGTTGTTTTTTATTTGGTGCAGTGCTTTTGAAAGGAGGACAAGCAAAGAATAATCCTTAAGGTTAAAAGAAATTGCAAAATTATAGCCTGTAAAATACATCTTTTTCCATTAAGAGATGCAGGGACCTTGAGAGTTAGGAGGTGGTATGTCTGCTTAGCACACGCTTCCTTTGGAAATATTTGGATCTGAGATGGCTATGAATTCACACCTGTAAAATTCCTTCTTCCTTCAATCCCCATAACTAATTTCTCAATTTAAAATTGTGCTAGAATTAACTGAAATAAACCACAAGGCCACTGCTTTGTCAGGAGTTGCTATATCCATCAGAGGAGGAAAGTATTAAATTAGCCAGGTGACAAGAAAGAATGGGAGCTACACACTGCAGACCTCATTGCCTGAAATCTATAAAACGTGTCAGTCATTGAGGGGATTCTCAGCAAAGACAAGAGAGGGCAAAGGGGGAAGTAGTCAGGTTGCATTTCTGGGCGGAGTCCCTTCTACTCTAAACCCAACACTCTGAGAACTGAAACTTGGCCCCTTTGCAAGATTAGGCTTCCCAAATTAGCTGTCTTTGGTGACAGCAAAAATACCTGCCTGTCCCCGTAAGCAAGACTCTCCCCCTGAGTGAGAAAGCAGAAGCATGGCCCAAGCCCAGAACAGGTGTTTAACGGGGAAGCTGAAAGGTAGCAGGCTTCCACTTGCAGAACTTTTGAGAACATTGCTGTAGGGATTTGACTGCATGATAAGCTTTTACTACTGTTAAGCAAAATTAAAGGCAGATTTTATATTACTGGCACAGGAGCTAATAGGGCCGTATTTACTGGTCCACTTGGAAATCCTAAGGTTAGTACACTTTTAGAAAACTGGAATCTTTTATTACCATCAAAACCTGTAGTGAGATACGATGTTTCAGTTTCAGTTTGTCAAAATGTTTCCAAATGTATTGCTGTTATTCTTACCTTTTTTGAAAAATATGTTTAAGTATGAACTCTATTAGTGTTCCAAATAATACGTGGAATGTGAGTGGTGGCAGCCTCTCATTTATGGTCTTACTTTATTCACAAAGTGCCTGTATGAAGTAAGTAGGGTGAGGATCATTATGATCATTTATTTTATGAAGGAGAAAGTTGAGACAACAGAGAGAAATGATTTTATCTTTCTATTACTGAAAGACTCTTTCCTTGAAAACGAATAGCATCCCTTTTAAAAAGTGTGGTTTTTGTCAAAAGACAAAGTAGAAAACAACAGGAAAGAATTCTTTCCCACTCCAATCTAAATTGGATCTTCACAATACTCATTCTCAGCATTCCATTGTTTTCCTTTATCACTTAGTACGAGGTAGACATTCATGTGTATTAGTGTGGTTTGTTTAGTTCCTTCAGACTGTCCACTCTGTGAGGGCAAGCACAATGTGATTTTACTGTATATCCAGTACCCTGCATCCCTACTTGGCACATAATAGGTGCTCAATAAATTTTTTTCAGGGAATAAAAGCTTAACGTATGAAAGTATGCAATCTGTTTGTATTTGAAAGTATTGAAAAGCAAGAATATAGAGAAGTTGGGGTTGAATTAATCCAGGTGGAAAAGAAAGCCTGTTCCATTTGCTTGAGACAATTATAGTTGTGTGGACAAATATTACTATACCTATCATTTTATGTTCTTTTTTTACTTTGCCCCTATCTCAGAAACAAGGACAAAGAGCAGGGAGCACGTGTAGGCAACTAGGGTGATTCCGAAGGAATCCTAAGTAGGAGGCTTAAAGCTAGCTGTCTTGCAAGCAAGCTAAAACCTGGGGTCTTTGTGCAAAGGCTTGGAATGTCCTGAAAAGTCTGGAAGTTGTTTACAGACTTAGAGTGAAGAGATTCAAAGTGAATTTAAGGAAGCCCCCTACTACCCTACTCAAGTGTGAAGAGAATCCTCGGTGGATTTTAAAGAGTCATTGATAAGAGTTAAGTGCGGAGTTAAGTGTTTCCTGGAGGGAGAGTTTTTGGAGAGCGTAGATGAGGTGTTTCTCCCATCTCTCCCCAGCACTGGCAGTGCAGCCCTGGTGAAGTCACTAAACCACTCTGGGCCATCACTTCTGAGCTTGATTTGGAAGGAAGAGATTTTCCAGCTCTAAAACTCTATGGTGGTGGTATTCCTCCAAGCCTTGCTGTGTTGTGTTTCCTTTCTAGAAATAGAGTTCCTATAGTCTTAATATTTTCATTTAACTCTTTTAATAAAAAAATTCTCTTTCATGGGGGAAAAAAAATCTGTATTTCTTTGTGAATTATACCTGTGGGAAGCCTAGCTGCTTGGACCATGAACCTACCTTGTGGCTTCTTGCCCTAAATGCAACATAAATGCATGGAAAGCTAGATCCTTGTCAACCTAGATAAGTGCAGTGCTGATATAAATCTCAGGCAGATTTCATGAAACGGCGTGCCTCTTCTAATTGTCTAATAATAATAAGATTGCACTGCTTCCTAACATGTGGAAAAGAGTTGATGTGATTTCTGAAATATTTCATTTCTACTAGGGACACCTTTCGTTTGTCTCTCTCCAGGAGAAGTGATTCTGGATACTTTGATACAACAGGGTACTAGTTAGGGGCTGGAAGGGGTTAGGTCTGGGAGACCAGCCAAAAGTGGCTAGGGCCACAGGTCAAATGGGCTGGTAAGTTGAGTCCAACCAATAGAGGAAGAGAATGCTAGATAAGTGTGCAGGTTGCAGGTTGGGTGGGCAGAAGTCCACCCTATATTCATTCAGTAGGCACTTAACAAGCATTTCCTGCACATGCAGTATTCCTGGTCATTCTGTGCCTTTATGACTAATTCTATGATTACGTATCTAACTGTATTATAATCATTAGTGTCCATGTTTATCTCCTCCACTAGCCTGGAATCTGTGAAGGCAGAGACTGTTCCTCTCTGTAACACCCCCTGTCCCAGATCCCGAAGTACAGTGGCTCAAGTACAGTGTCTGGCACATCATAGGTGACTATCTGCATCATTAGACAGATACTCATGATTATTATTATAACCATTATTTCTTTGCCTTTACTTTTAACTATCTGAAGAGCAACTGTCTAACTTACTGGTAAATTATGAATTTTGATTGCCTATAACAACCAATTTAGAGAAAATACCCAGAGGAAAAGGGGTATAATTAGTTAATGAGATATTGTTGGATCTTACTCAAAATTATACTTGCTTTTATTCAACAATAAAATGTGGATTCTAACACCTATATAAAAATTGATAAAAGATTCTCCTTTTCATTCAAGTGTCTCTGGAAGGATTGACAAAGACATGCTCTGAGACTGACTTGTGTGTTTAAAAACTTTAAGCTCTTTATAATGTATTATAGTTCCCTAAAATCTAAGATTTAGAAATGTTCTGTTATCCTGCGTGGTGGGTAAAGCCAGGGACCCTGTCATGTGGTCATCCTACTAGCTGTCTTGAAACCTCAGATTGATCCATCTCTTCCTGTTTTGTTTTGTTTTGTTTTGTTTTGTTTTGTTTTAGGGCTTTGTCACATGCATTGAAATCATTTCCAGCACAATGCTAACTTTCTCACTGATTCATGTGTTTAAAATAAAAAGGATTGGGAACAAGCTTAGTCCTTCTCGTGGAAGTAGTATAAATTCTTAACATAAAAAAAATCAGTGTATGACCCATAGAGTATATAGGACTAGTTCTGTAGTATCCTTTTCTTTTCCGATTTGTAAAAGAATTTATACACATTTGCTCATAATAAACATTTCATATATACCTTCGGGTTGGTTTTTTTTTTTTCTCTTTCCCAAACAATCCTGTTCTAAGGACACGGCTGTTGAAGGTAAATCATGATACACTTTTATGGCCTTTATGATTCCAAACACCAGTAATGTCCTTTCCAGGGCCTTTTCACGGTTTGTCTAATCCTCTGTCGCCCTCACTATCTCAGGCTAGTTGCTGTTCGTGTCCACAAGAGAGGGGCAGCAATACCATTATAAGATTCCCTAACAAAAGACTTTCACAATCATTTTCTAGCATCTTGGAGATTGACAAGGTCCCCTCCTGTTTCCCAAGCCCATTTCCCCCCTTCTTCCTGGTGATTTCTTTTCTTATACACCAGAAAGAAAGCTCCTTGCTGAGTGGTGACCTCTCTGGCTACATGGATACCTGCTAGAAACAACAAACCTCACGTGCTAAAACTGCTCCTTGATGTGTTGGGATTGGTGTGATGGTTCCTGTTTGATATACAGGGCTGCTTGGAGCTGCCTTTAAAAAAATCAATTCATATTAAAAATAAAGGCTCCTTTTGAAAATTACTCTTCATATTTCTTTGGGTTGTGCCACAAACCAGCTAAAAGTGCTGAAAAGTGTCATATAATGAAACGACCAGGACAAACAGGCCAGGGAAGGAGAGCATGTCTTGAGTAATTACAAGACTTTTCAGTTTTCTTTTTCCTTTTTTTTTTTTACTTGTTATATTTTTATTGATTATAATTAATGAAATTTATACATTAAATTTGTTGTTTTGAGTATAAATAAATAGCAACTACACTGATAACTCATTTAAATTTTCATGCCAAGTGTTTAAATGCAATTTGATGTCAGAGATTTCTTTCACTAAGGATCTGTTATCATCGATACCTCAAACTAATATCAGAACATTCCTTCTTCTTTTGGATTGAACATTGAGGAGGTATTAAGATTTATCTTTTATTTTACTCCAGATGTGGATGAATGCTCTGAGAACATGTGTGCTCAACTTTGTGTCAATTATGCTGGAGATTATTTTTTTTTTAATTCATTGTTATTGTTAGACTTATTGGGGTGACATCTGTTAGCAAGGATTACATAGACTTTTCAGTTTTCAATCAGTGATTCAGTTTATCAGTAATTTCTGGTGTGTTTTCTTATTTAGAAGATGAAAACTTTTAAGATTTCAAGGTGCCAATTTTAATCTTCCATATAGTTTCTTTCAAATTGGTAAAACAAAACAAAACAAAAACAAAAACACACAGACACACATACACATATTTTTTTAGAAAAGTATGGAAATAATTGCCTGTGAGCTTACCATAGGGAACTACTATTCATTCTCAATGTTAATGACAATTTCCCTAAAACTTCATTCTCTATCCTTGCACTGAGCAATTTTGCTACTAGATTTTCTATTTCATTTTGGGTATGGAGTAAATAATATATGTAAGTAATTTAAGAAAAAGTAAATAATTTGAGAAAAATACACATTTTAAAGAGCATACAGTCTTTACAAAAACAAAAAATTAGGGGAATATTTTTGTGTCAAATCTGTTGTTTCCATCTTTAATTGGAGAGAATCTCTAGTTGCACATGTTTCTTGAACACATGTTAATCATATGTATTTATGAACATGTATATTTATATGCAGATTCTTACACACATACATACACTTTGTTCATTAAAAAAAATGTTGTTGATAACGTTCTTCACATGACTCGGTTCAAACATGAATGTGCCAGGTGTGGTGGCTCATAGCTCATTGATGAGGTGGTTCAGGCAAACAGCCAAATGAGAGGGGGCAGCTAATGGTGAGCAGCTGTGTTGGTTTAATGGGCCTGCTGGAGGATCTAACTTGAGTAAAGTTGTTGCAATGCTCTAACCACAGATAAGGCTTGGTTGGTTTTTCTTTCACAACCCAGGTAGTACATGGGAAGGTGAACGCCACTCATGTAGACTCAAAGGATTAAGGGAAATTTAAGGTAGGATTTGAAGAGTGTAGAAAAGCACATGTTCAGCCTTTACTTGAGTAAAGGAATGTTCCAATCAGCCTAAAGAATTAAGTTAAAAAAAGAAGAGCTTCATAATTGCACAGAGACTGATCAACTGTTTCAGAGATTTATGACAGGATTTAGGGTGTAATCAAGTCTCAACTCCTCCAACTGGCTCAAAGCCTTCCATAAGGCTAACTCCCTGTATTGACTCAACTTTAGCTCCTCCATTTCTGTTCTGATTTGATCTAGTTATGTGAGATGCCTTTCTCCTCAAATAGTGTACACGGCATCCTTTGCCATGCATGTACCATTGCAGAATGTCTTCTCTATGTCCAAATACAATGGCCCCTGCCATGAAACCTTTCCAGGCATGATAGGGTGCAAAGTACATGGATCACTAAGTTGGACAGACCTGGGTTTGAATCCCAGCTCATCTATTTATTTGCTGCATGACATTGAGGCTGTTGAATTCCCCTGTACCTCCGTTTCCCTTTCTGTAAACCAAGGATGATACCAGTGACTGCTCCTATTTTAATTGAGGCTTACTATAAAAATACTAAGTGTCATTTATTGAGAGTTTGTGTCAATTAATCTAATCCTCACAATCATCAAGAGTAGTTATTTTAATGACCACTTTAGAAATGAGAAAACTGAGCCTAGAGAGATTAAGAAACTCACCTTAGGTCTTAGAGCTAGAAATTGGCAAGAGGTAGGATTCAAATCTAAAGACTTTTTGTTTGTTTTAATGATTTCACAGCTAATATGTTTTCCACTGTGTATCATTATTCCTCTACCTTACCTTATAGAGTTTTATTGAATATTATAAATGATGTATGTAAAATATTTAGACATAGCAGGTACTTTTTATTATTATCCATTTCTCTCAGTCCTGCTATCTTTTAACATTTGTTTGTCTATAATATACATTTTGTCATTAGCTTCAGTTCTTTAAATATTTTTTAGTTAATCTATGAGGGTATCTTACATTTCTGTATGGCTGGCACTGCCCCTACAGAAAGTAGGAGGCTGCTTGTGATTTTTGGGAGATGCTTTCCAAAATTCCTATGCTCACTCTTTTATTCTACGATTCATATGCTGCTGAAAAGTGCTAAATCTCTCAAGAATAGTCTGAATTAAATACATTCATTCAAACTAACATTTATTGAGTATCCAATAGGTATTAGAAGTTCTTGTAGGCAATGGGCATATAAGGTAAGTAAGATGAGTTTTCCTTTCAGTCTGATAATTCTAATTCAGTGTGTGGAGGGGACTAACTGTATAAAGTTGCACATCTGATATGGTAGCCATGAGTCACTAGAGGCTGTTGAGCACTTGAAATGCAGCTAGTCCGTATTAAGATATAGTGTAAGTGTAAAATACACACTGGACTTCAAAGACTTAGTACAAAAAGTACAACATCATTAATATTTTCAATGATAGCACATGGAAACAAAAATATTTTGTTTAGATTGGATTAAATAAAATATATCATTGAAACAAATTTCATGTGTTTCTCTTAATGTGGCTACTAGAATATTTAATGTTGTACATATGGTTCACATTGTGGCTCATATTTCTGTTGGACAGCGCTGGCCTAGAGTAATTGGGGAAGGTTTCGGAGGATGAGTTAGAAATTACCATTTGTATGTATGGATTGCATTTTAAAAATAGAATTATGCTGTTAATAACTGGTATGTAACTATGTTTTTCCTACTCAGTAATGTTCATGAATGTCATTCCATGGCTGGATGGTAGTTCGTTATATGGATGGAGCATAATTTGTTTACCTTGAACCTGTAAACAGTTGTGTACATGAGTAACCTAGAGGGAGTAGAAGGATTAGAATTATGGGGTGCAGTGTAGGATGTTGCAATTAATGGGGGTGCAGAAATCTCTGAGGTCAAATGCCTCCTTTGAGAGATGTGCAAACTGAGGACCAGAGGTGATGGGTAACCTTTTTTCTGATGCTTTATAAAAAGCTAACACTCAAGTGTTACCCTGCACCACACCCCGTGCTCAGCTCTTCTGCAGTATCTCTTGATCTTCATGATAACCTACCAGGGAGGCACTATTGTTATTTCTATTCAACAAATGAGGAAACTGAGGCTTAGAGGAGGTCACATAGCCTGTAAGTGGCAGAGCTGGCACTAGAACCAAGTACATTTTACTTCACCTGGAAATTTTAAACTATTGCACCAGATGTTCCCAGACTTTTAGATTTAAACCAAGTAATACTTCTTTAAATGAAAAAAAAAACAAAACAAACAAAAAAACAGACACAGAATTACCCACATTTTATTTTAGCAATGCAACAGATATTGCTACCACCTCTCCAGTATCTCTTATAACCATTATTTCAAAAAGAACATTAAAAATAAAAAGTGAATACATGTAGTTTTACCTTTTTTTTTTTTTAAAGCTCACTTCATTGCTCATATTTTTTGGGTTTTACCACAGAACAGTGAAAACAGGGACACAGACAGGTGTATAGCAGGGGCTGGTGTTAGGTGTTGAGTTTGGGTTGGATCTGTGTTGGACTCAGTGGGAGGAGCTCAGTGCCTGCAAAGTCAGCTGCTGAACCATGACCAGGCTCAGATTGCCTCACTTCTCTGTGAGTTCTTAGCATGCTGCAAAGAAGTGCCAGCCCTTGTTATTGTCCTGGTTAGTGTAACATCCTCTCTTCCACAGGTACTTCATTGTCCCTGATCTGTTCGGGGCAGCCTTGTCCGTGGGTTATTTATCATTCAGCCCTGGAGATGGACAATTATTTTTTGTTTGTTTGTTTTTTAATATCTTCGTTGATCTATAAGGATGTAAAGCGTCAGAGTTGAGTCCTTGGCCTTCAAAAAGCTGGCTTCGTTGCACTGTCTTTGTATTGTGGAACAGGCTGATGAGACAGACATGATGCTCTGTCATTACTATGTCAACTCTGTTTTTAGATAGGATTGGCATCTCCGTGCTCTGCTGTGCTTTGCCAACCAAATGATTATAGGCTCCCAAGGCAAATGCAATCCCTGTACGGCTAGCTACTTCGTCAACTTGGAGGTTTTCTAGAGACTATAGGATTAAGTTGGCATAATACAGGTTGTGGTATTCTCTTTCTAATACATATAACATGTCAGCACATCATTCTTTTTACTGATTATTAAGTGGCAAGTATCTTCTAAAAGTTTTGAATTTTTCTGGAGAAAAGTAAGCTACAAATGTTATTATCAATAAGCTTAGTGCTTTCCTTGTTTGACTTTGTTTTATTGGACTAATACCTAGTGACTTTGAATTAGGTAAAACAGAGAAAATGACCCAGGTTAAGTATCAGAAATTCTCCACTCTCTTTAAAATAAAACTCAAGTGATAAATTAAGGTTTGGTGAGAAAAGGAGGAACAGCATTAGAATGTGACACTGTATCAGTGTTGGTGAATTCTTTTTAGTCTACTATGCCAAAAAGCATGCACTAGAATGGAAGTAAAATATTTGTCACTTTTATTAATTAATTACAAAATAAAAGTTTGTTTTCACATTTTATGTTTTTCTGTGTAATATTTTAAATCAATTTTAGATAATTGATTCCTTACAAGAGATCTGCATTCATTTGCACATTGGTATAATAAATGTTGCATGATGCCAACATTTTAATCTTCCTCCATTTGGGAAATTGGTGTTCTAGTCTCTATTTTTCCATAACTGTTTTTTAATTGATGAAGGAAATTTTTCTTTTATCCCAGGGTTACTGACCTTCCTCAGCCTTTTGTGTGTTCCCCAATCAAAAGGTTTTTGATTATCTAAAGAAATGACACCCACTGGTTCGCCTTTATGGATCATTTTGTTACCTCTTTCAAAGCATCTTAACAGGTTGGGGAGCCCAGATTTACCCTAACAAAAGCCAGGCTGGTCGCTCCCTTTTGTAACCTCCTTCTGTAAGCAATTTATAACTTTCCCTTCAGTGCACGGCTGAATTGGTTATACGGGGATCCAAGAGTAGCTGTGGGGGGTCCTGGATTGTTTTCAGAGGTCATCAGCAGATCTTTCTGGAAAATTATGGCAGCACTGAAAATTCTCAGTACTCAGAAGGTTAAAGAGAAAAACTTCTTTTTTTCAAGCCCTGTTGATTTCTGCTGTTACTCAATGTTTTTAATGATATTCAACTGTTAGAGGTTTAGATTGTGTCTGGAGTTATCTTAGGTGTAGAGTAGCTGCATAATGAGAACTAGAGGAAAGAACGGGTGGTTAGGTGTGGGGGAGAGGACCGAAGGGCACAACCTTGAGAGGAGAGGGGAGAAACTTTTAGAATTTTAAATTCTTAAAAGATTTTGTGCTTTGATTTTTTAAAAAGATTTTTTAAATTTAAAATTATAGAAATTGTTAGACTGGATAAAGGCAACATTTACGCTATTGATGAATTTTAAAAGGTGTGTAATGTAGCAATTCATACCTCTTTTTTTTCTGTTATACAGGTGACACACAAATACTATCTCTTTGAAATGTCTTAAAACAGAAGCATGAAGAGTCAAAGTTGTTGTCGTCTTCCATTGCTTTTCTTAAAAAGCCAATTTGAGATGTAGTCTCAGTCCTTTTCTATGAATTTATATATGCATATACTATACAGATAGAGAATATATTTTCATTTTTATATAAATTATTTTGTGATTTCCTTTTTTCACTTTATAATATATCTTGGATATCTTTACATGTTAATATATATAGATCTACTATATTATTTTTAGTGGCCATACAACATTTCATAACATGGATATGTCAGCAACTATACAACTGGTGCCCATTTGATAGATATCATCTAGGTTTTTCAGTTTTTGTTACTACAAGCAACAGTGCAGTAAACATACTTGCCAAACATTGGTGTGCACAAATGAGTATCTGTTGAATTTCCTGGAAGTGCATTAGCTAGCCTCATTCATTCTCAGCTATTATTAGCATACTGAAACAGCCCCTAACAGATATGTCTCCCTTCATGATCCATTGCCCACACAGCACACAGAAAATTATTTCTGAAAATGTTTATCATGTTGCTTTTCTGCTTAAAGAGTTTTGAAGGCTTTCTCATGCTCAGGATAATGAGACAACTCTTTGATACAGTTCATAAAGTCCTGTCTCTGGCCACTGCTTAACCCTCAGCTCCCGTTTCATGTTTTCTTATGTCCAGTGTTTTTAGTTCTGTTTCCTCATACTCTCTTTCTCATGCATATTGGTATTTACACCATAATTCTCTCTTTCTGGACACTCCTCCCAACTCTAAATCTTATTTGTCTTTAGGTCTCAGCTTTAGAGTAATTTTTTCCAGGAAGCTTTTCCTAAACCACTCCAAACTCCAACCTGCACCCCCAAACCAGGTGTGTGAGTGCACACACACACACACACACACACACACACACATATTCCTGAGTGAGATGACCCTGTACACATCCCCTCTTAGCATTCAATTGTGTGTATCACAGTGGCCTCCTAATTTGAGTGAATCCCCCACACATCCTCTGTAGTTTTTATATGTATCATACCATTCAGTGATAATTAATGTCCATGGTGTCATATCAGACACTGTAAGATTCTGAAGTATCTCCTAATTTCTAAAGACCATAAAACTATTTCACAGAGGTTAGCCCATCACATGGCACTATAACAGGCATTTCTCTCTGAAATGGATGTTCTTAGGTGGAACATTGGTGGTTCTGTTGAAAGTGAAAGTTACCACAGACTCACAGAATCACAGTGCTGGAAGGACACTCGGAAATCATTAGTTTCTTGCTACTCAGCATGTACTTTGTGCACTGGCCGCCTTTTGTCACCAGGAGTTTGCCAGAAATGCCTCATCCCTAACCTGCCAAATCAGAAGCTGCATTTTAGTAAGCTGTCAGGTGACTTCTTGCACATTAAGGCATGGCTAGTTCTCAGTCTGGCTTGGTATAAAAATCATCTCGGGGTGGGAGAGGAGTGGGGGAAGCTAAATATAAGGTGATGGAAAGAGAAGTCACAGTAGGTGGTGAACTTATTATACATCAAGTTGACAATGCACTGTAGAATTGTATGCCTGAAACCTGTGTAATCCTTGTTAACAGATGTCACCCCAGTAAGTCTAACAATAAAAATGAATTTAAAAAATAATCATCTCAGGAGATTTTTACGAAGATTAGTGCAAGGCCCCACTTCTCAGAGTTTGTGATTCTGTTGGTCCAGGAAAGGCCCAGGAAGAACATTGTTGTTGCTTCTGCTTTTTAACTTCCCAAGTGTGCAGTTGCCCACCCCTGGCTTGCCATTGGTAGAGACGCTGTGCATAGCAAGTGAGTGGCTGAATTGTGAATAGAACTCGTGTTTCCTTACAGTCTCTGCATAATCACTCAGTAACACCATGAAGGATCTAATAGCCACACTCCATTTTTCAGAGAGAAAACTGAATTTTCTGAGTGCATGGCAGCAGAGTGATAAATCAGATCCAAAAAGATACCCTTTGCTTGATCTCTCTCCCTGCGCTTCTCATCATCAAGCATTCTGTTAGATAAGACCTTTGACCCTGCTCAGGGTTTGAGGTCAAATTTCCTGCAGAGGAGTCTCCAGATTTTTCCTTTTAACAAGGAAGATGGGCCATCCCCTCTTCATCGCTGAACCTGAAACACACCTAGAAAACACAGCCTCAAACCAATATGCCCTTTCAGAGAAGCCCCAATTCCAAAGAAGGGCCACAGTGTCAGGAAGCATAAACAAAACCCCCAGATAATGTGGCACCTGCACCTGAAGCCAGCAGGTTTGCTGTGGGGTTTTGGTTTCTAAAGAAAAGTTTTACCTGAGCTCTTATTTACTCCTCAAATGCTGCTGCTCTCAGCAACTGGAGATCAGCCCCCACCTCTGATGCAGGTGAGAATGTTTGCTTCTCAACAAGCTGGTAATCCTAGGTGGAGAAGTGAGTGCTTACAGCCCTGGTTGGGAGGGTCTCAGTGCCTTTTCTTTGGAATGTGATATTATCACTAGATTAAGAGGCTAGACACCTGGTGAGGAAATATTAGCCTTATTCTGTCTGGGTGTTTTTGATGTCTTCCTGGATTATTGCTGGTTGGAGAATTTTCAGTTCTGTTAAAGATTATATGACCCTGAACTCCTCAAAAATAAAAATAAGAGGATAGAGGAATGTAACCATGGAAAATACATATTTACTAAGAGGCGTCTCCAGACTCATGGCTTGCTTTAATTATTTCTAAAGTTCATACTGATTAGGTAGAAAATATTTATCTGTAAATGGAAACTTCATGGTGAGGAAACTTCAGACCAGCCATTGGTGAGTTGTTTTACTTGGATTCTGTTTATCCTACAGGTATAAAGAGGCAAACTTCCATTCAAATTCTCATAAGAATGGCACACTTTACGTGGTAGCCCCAAGAACAATTACTGAAAGCTCTCAAGAGTGGATGCAGATAAACATGAACAGTATACATGTGACCACAGAGAATATTATCTTGATCCGAAGGAACACTGATGGGAAATGCAATATTGGAATAGGTTTAGCCAAGCTCAAAAGATTCAGGAGCAAATAGACACCTACTCTCAAATGCTTGGACCAGTCTCACAGGATTCTGGGCTCTGATATTCTGGGGAGACTGAAAATGGTCCAACTCCAACATTTGTGATTAGTGACCTCTTATTTAAAAAATTCAGTGCAGAGAAAAATAATTGGACTACAAATGTAGAAGATCCATTGGTTTGTGCTTAATTGCTTAACAATTTCTTTGAAGAATTGTTGTGGAATTTTTTTTCTTAAACTCCCACATATTCTTGTGGAGAAGTCAAAGCCTAAATAGAAGAGAAAAAAAGTCATGTACATAAAATTTCTCAAAACCTATTAACAAACACAGCAAAGCATTCAATGGAAGCAAAAAATTTTTGTTGTTTTTGTTCATGTTCTTTTTAAATGAAATATTATAACCCTATAGAAAAGTACAATATTACTAATATCCAAGCACTCACTATTTAGCCTTCTAAACATTTTACTGTATTTGCTTAAATTATTTTTTAAGAAATATGCTTTTACAGATACGGGAGAAGTCCTGCTATTGCATTTATCACACTATAGTGATTTTATGTTTTTACCACATGTTTTTGTATGAGTAATCATTAGGTAATATTGTTTTGCATGATTTTAATATTTATGTACATACATGGTAATATATCAAATATATTCTTGTACAAATATTTCTTTCACTGCAAATTGTATTTGTGAGATTGTTACCTATGTTGATTTATACAACTTTAGTTAATTCATTTCACTTTATCACTTGTATAAATATGACATAATATATCTATTCCTCACATAATGACTAGCGTTTATGTTATTTCTAATTGTTTGTCACAGCACTGTTTATACTAGTTTAAAATCTTTTACGTTTCTTTGTGTATAGGTATGAAGTTCCTCTGGAAATATACAAGGACTGGAATTGCTGGGTTGAAGGTAAGCAGTCTTCAATATTATTATATATTGCCAATGTAGCGGCAATTTTTAATCTAAAAGAGGTATACCATAATTGTGAATTCAGTGATATAATTTAAAACCTTTGAATAAGTCTCATAATATAACATGGATCTGTACTATACAGCCTGTATCTGGGACATATATGTTCAACTCTCTGATCTAGGTATCCAATGTGGAAATTATATATGACATGTTCTTTCTTTGTAATACAGCCCATGTGCTCACTCTTTCTCCCTTCAATCTTTTGACAGTTGTAATAATAAATGGTTGAACCTACCAGGCCAAAACATTTTCACCTTTAAAATGGCAGTTCCAAAAAACTAGCTCAAATGAATTGGAATTGTAGGCAAGGAGCTTGTAAGATTACATCAAAAACTATCAACTGAAGGACTTACTTAGAAACAGTAAAGTCAGGGGGCAGAGGTAGGGGAAAACTATATTCCAGTTAGAAGCTAAACTCTGGATTTCAGTTGTAGAAACAAACCTAATACTAGTATATTTACTAGCTCAAATTATTTTTTCTTTGGTCCTATTTCCTGGGTAAATGAGCTGGAGAAAAATGCCTAGAGGAGTCTTCAAATTACAATAAAATTTTCTCATCTTACAAACAGATACATCAAGGCTTTCTTTTATATATGCCTTTTTTGGCAATATTTAGGTTCCAGGACAGATAGATTTATTAGAATCCACTTCTTAAGTCAAACTGAGCCTAAACCACATCATATTAGTGACAGTGTCAATGAAGTTAAGGTGCTAAAATTAAACACTGAAAGAGAAGGGAAGGAGTTGTATTATTTACATTCAGTATTTCTGTTTTTCTACATATTGTCTATTTCTCTATCTCTGGTATTTCCAGTTCATTGAATTTGAGCGTAGTTAGTAGAAGAGCCTTGGGCCTTTACTACTACTCTAGGAGAACTTGAGGGTCCTCACTGACTCAATAAATGGTCGATAAATACATGCATATAATCTGTAATCCAAGCTGAATTCATTCATTCATGTATACATCACTGATTCTTTCTTGAAAGGTTACACTTGTCTTCAATTGATACATACTTAAAAGTTACTCGTGGGGAATTCCCTGGTGGTGTAGTGGCTAAGGCTTTGGCGCTGTCAATGCTGCAGCCTGGGTTCGATTCCCAGCTAGGGAACTACCCACATATAAAAGTTACTTGTGAAGGCATGTATTAGGAAGATGGCAATCTCTAAAGACAGGGCCTTGAAAGGAGTAGACTATTTGCTGGGCTAAGCCGGAGTATTCACAAGAAGCACCCGTATTCCCAAGCCCACTCTTGCTTTTTCCTTACTCCTGGCTCCAATACTCTCCTCTATTTCTTACTTTGAAATGGGAAATAGTAATGTAATGAAAACCTCACTTCTGGGACCCAGATCCCTTGCATCCTAACCAGTTTCCACTCTGGGCCTCATCTGAATATATCCCCACTTTACTCTCTGTCAAAGGGAAGTTGTGTCCTGTAATCGTGCTCTTTTAATAGACATAGTGATTGTGGCTTTGGCTATGTTCTCAGTAACAGAAAATGTGAAGCATTTGTTAGATTTTGTCATTCATGATCTGAAAGAACAGTTGACAGGGATAAGAAGTAATAGCATGTCGCTTTGCCATCTGCTATCTAAGGGATGACAACTGTGTGGCGCCCCATCTTTATATGCTAATCTCATGTTGCTCCGTGACCCCTGACCATATTGTGCTCATTTTTCTTTTAACACCAAGACTTTTAAATACAAGCTCTCATAATCTGGACTTCCCTGTACCTCATATTGGTATATCCTACCCATTCTTCAAAGTTAATCCGAAGCCCACCTTTTCTTTCAACCATTCCTGAAGAGAGGAACTTGTAGTTTCTACAGTCGCAATAGAACTTCTGTCTGGTCATCTCAGTTGATTCCAGTGGCATACACTCATGTACTGTTTTGTACTAGCATTTTATATCCCTTAATGTTCTTCTCCACAAAAGATTGTTACCACCTTGAGATCAGGAGCCGTATGTATTTTCTATTTCCCTCTCCTGTATTAGTCCTGGCAGGATTCCGAGGCTATAGTGGGTATTTTCTGAATTTAATTAATGACTTTTTTGTCTTGACATTTAACTTGCCATAGAATTATGTCTTCTCTCTATATAAGATTATAAACATTTTAGCAAAAACAATAGCTAAGCCCTCTGTGTTCCACATAGAGCAATTGATCAATTAATGTTTCTTGAGCAAATGTAATTATCATGGCTCTGAGAAGGGATTTGATTGATTAGTTTTAGAACAGTTTCTTCTCAAGGATTTTTCTTTGGGAAAAGGGAACAACACATGTCTGAGCTCTAATCTCAAGGCAAATCATTCTTCAGGCTCCAGTGACCATGTTGGACCATTTCTACTTAAAGTGTATCACTAGGGTAGGGATAAATCTTTTCCATCATTTGATCTACAGCACATTATGCAGTGTCTGGTACTTACTAGGCCATCAGTAAATGATTATTGAGTAAAAATTGAATAAATTCAACAGGTAGCTCAAGCATTTATTGAGGTATCACCAGCTCCCCCTATTATCTCATTTAATCTTTAAGACAGTTATTTAAAGAAGGTGTTGTCATGATTTTACATATGATGGAACTGAAGCCACAGATATTAAAAGCACTGTCCACCTTCACAGCTAGAAAGGGCCAGAGATGGGATACAAAATTCATTTTGCTTGAGTCCTCTAAACTCAAATCCCATGTACTTTTCATTATATCATACTACCTTGCCTTCAGGAATTTTATTCTGTTGTGTGAGTCTTAGGTCAATAAGTTACATCTCCAAGTTGATAGAGAAATCTTATACTGGACTTAAGTCTAAACTAGTAGAGGAGGCACTTCAAGGAATGGCTCTTTAAAAAGCCAATTGTATATTGTTGAAGAACTTAAGGCTGGTAGGGAAAAAACTTTCTGCATGAAAAAGACAAATAAGTGAAGACCTATTGATGTTAGTTGCAATGGGAAGTAGCGCTCTTCATCAATTGTTATTCTTCAATTCATTATCATAATTTTACAAGCAAGCACCTTTTTTGGTTAGTTGTTTGCTCATCTGATTGCCCAATGGAATTGACTCCTAGAACAAAAATTTACTTCCTACTCTTCACCTCCCTCCTCACTCTCAGATGGTGTGCAGATTAGTAATCTTACTTCTAAAATTATCTGTTAATTTTAAGGGAAAATATAATCACTGAAATTATATAGGAATTCGTGGACTTGTTTTAAACTGTAAGGAAACTCACACATTATCGAAGCTGAGTGACTTGATCAAGGTCACCGAGTTAGCTAACCTCTTAGTTAAAGTATAGACCTAAAATGGACCCAAGAGATCATCTAATTCAACCCCTTCATTTTTGAGACGAGTTAACTTAACAGGTGCACACAATACCAATACCTTTTAAGGTAAATACCTACAATGTCTTTCCACAATGACCTGACTCGTCGTTGCAGAAATGACTGATGTTTTGTGTGCCTTTGTGCTAACTTAAGGTAGATTCTCAAATATACCCATACCCTATAACTATAGTGGACAGAATTGAATGTTCAGTAGCTTTTTTGGAAGCCTCACCATGGAAACAAAGGTTTGGATTTCCTCAGATTGGATTTCAGTGTTCTTCCTCTAGAGCAGATAAATTGAGGCTCCTGCGGGCATGGGTTCTGTCAGATGAAACTTTAAATTCCAAAGTAAAAGATTCTTCTCGGCAGGATATTAGAGTGTCGTGGTGCCCCATTAGTAAGGAATATAGCCTGTCCCAATTCTCTTGGCTGACCCTTTGAAAACCTTACCTGAGGGGAAAATCTCGTTCTTGGCCTCCTGGACTCATGGATGCTCTAAAGAAATGTAATTGCTTTTTGCAGCTAATAGACACTTAAAAATGTTCTCCAAAGAAAATATATCTAGTCATTGATCATTAAGGTGGAATAATGGAGAAGTGAAAATGGTCAAAATACTTGTTTTTGAGCCTAGTAAAAAATATTCCTATTCCCAAACCACACAGGTCTCTGGGAAGTAATTATTGTTGTGTAGAATGAGGTCCTGGTTTTGTGACTTAGAAAATGTAACAGTTGCTAGGTGGTCAACTGTAAGGGTGGGAGTAGAAAGTAAGGGCTTCTCCGGCCTTATTTCCAAGCTGACGCAACATGTTTTAAGTGGATGGTGTTTGGTTTCCTTATGTTAACAGCATCTCCCTGTGCTCTTTGATGCATCGCTCCAGTGCTTAGTAATTTAGTAACAGGTTGGAAATGGGCAGGAGTAAAATGAGCCCCTGTTACCATAGGGACAACTATCCACCTCTTATTTTTGAATTAGCATAGTGGCACAAGGAGACATTTTGGCCCAGGGTTCTGGGGGAAAATAAAAGTTATAAATTATAACATGCATACAAACTTATTGAATGTACAAGTTCTCTGGAATCTGCTATTGCAGTAGTAGCTGATGAGAGATTGACATGTTCTAATCAACTCAACATGAGACATGATAATTTTACATTTGTGCAAAAAGAAATACATGTTTTCACGATGAAAACTACCCCTTCCTACTTTGTACTTCTGTAAGACTTGGCTTATTTGAGATCCAGATGAGTTGGTTTTCTAATCTTTTGAGGCACGCCATTAATTATTATCAATCTAAGGAGTTGAAAGAAATCCTAGACATAAAACAGATTAACTCGAGATTTAATATTGGGTGTACAATTTAACTTTCATTCTATTTTGCCTGCTAAATATCGGTTTTAAAGAACACCAATGATTTTGCCTCACTGAATCACTTAAAGAAAGGGGTGCCATTATAAAAATCTGGAACAACTACCAGATGAGACAGTATATGTACCATATTTATGCAAACCTTTAGTGTATCTTCATGACAACAATTTCCAAATATTCCCTGGCTACAAAAAGTGTGATTCAGCCAATAAAATTCACATTGATCACTAGAACAATCACTGTGGTCTTTTTGGCCCACACTGTAATTAGAATGATCTCTGTGATATCATTTAGGTTTTAATGGTACATTGTTCTTTTTGTGTGTGTGTGCTTGCTTTTGTGTGTATATGTGTCACCATTCAGACTCACCTTTGGTTAAGAGCTATAGTGAATGAAGAATAGTTAGAAACTTCACCTAGCAACTTGCTATTTAACTTGTTTTCCACCCAATGCTCATGATTTGTTGGAGTTAGTAGTTTGTCAGGTAGAATATTTTCATATAAGCATTCCAAAGTTTTCCAGGTGTCTTTGGAACACAAGAACTCTGGAAAGTACAGTAACTTTAAGGTTTGAGAAAAGTTTATTATTTGGCTACGATTTATGAAACGATGACAAATACCATGGATTTTATTTCCTGGAACTCTAACTAATTTAAGTAGGGAAAGTAAGGGTTAATCTATATGATAAATCTCATAGCTTTAAAAATTAGAGATTCATTTGCACTAGCAAGCCTTTCTTTTGGATTCACATGTTTTCTAAAAGGGCTAGTTATACTTTAGTGCAGGGGCATCTGACCTTTTGGCTTCCCTGGGCCACATTGGAAGAAGAATTATCTTGGTCCACACATAAAATACACCAACACTAGTGATAGCTGACGAGCTTTAAAAAAGGTCACAAAAAAATTCTTTAAGATGTTTTAAGAATTTGTGATGGGCCGCATTCAAAGCTGTCCTGGGCCACAGGTTGGACATGCATGCTTTAGTGTAAATTTCTTTAATTAGCTCATTTAGATTGAGTATTTTGAATGAGGAGGAGAAGTGGACATCTTGACTGCATGGAAATTGGTAAGGGGACTGACTGTGCAAGAACGGTGGTAGTGAGATCGGGGCTACGAAGGATAAGACGCCAATTCCTTACCTCTACTCTTCCATTCCTGGCCCCTCCTCAGTTCCTCTCTCTTTGTCTTTATTAAGAGAATTTTCAGACCTCTTTATTCTTGGAGAGCTCTACAGTCTCTTCTTTAGAATGCAAAGTTTCCTATTGCCAGAGAGTTGAGAGTTCACACCTGAACACGAAATGCTCCTCTTAGGAAATAAAGCACAAAGTAAATTATTTTTCCCCTTCATTTTCAAAGAGCTACGATAAGAGTGAATAGTAGGCCATGGCAAAGAAACCTACCTAGAAGACAGTTCATGAGCTCTATCGCTGCTTTCACTTATTTATGAATCAGTTAATTGTTCAGTCCTTTTGTACATGAGTTTATGGGCCCTTTTGTATATGGCTGGTTCACTCAGTCTATTGATGAAGGTTTTTAAGAAGAAGCCAAATGGTCCCTTGCTGGAGATGTTTGAGACAGGGTTTAAGAACCAGATGTTGGGTTAAGTTATGTTATTTTTAAGGTCTCTGCCAGGCTGAAGTTTTAGGAGAGGGAAGGCAAATATGTTTCACCAATGCTCTCCTTTTATCATTTAATAATGTCTACATGCTGCCCTTGGTTGGAAAGAACTCTGAGGCCATGTTCAGGCTCTTTAGGAGAAATGTTTATAATCAATAGTTAAAGTTCATCTTTCTACAAAGGAGCGTGAGCATTTGTTTGACTGTGTTTGCCATCCCTGTCCTAGAAAATTCAGTGAGAAGTTAATTTTGACCTGTATTTTCATGTGAAACTGTTTCCATAGTTTTCTGTTCATATTCACTGACTAAATCTTGAACCTATTCTGAAGAAAGAGAATAAGAGAGCATGGTTCAGCATAAAATAGGTCTTAGAAAAGAACTCAGTTATATTTGTCATCAGCATCTCAAATAAAAGGCAATGCTTTAAAAATGTAGACATTTAGATTGGTATGAGATAATTCACTGCTACATCTGTAATTGAAAGTGACAAAAGAGTTGATATGTGATCTTGCAAGGCAATGCAATAATAAGCCTAAATGTACAGCCCTCCATTTAAATTATGACCCGATGAGTGTAGCATGGTGTTTAGTTAGACTGGCTTTAAATCGAGAAATTATAGTTCAAGTTCTCATCTTAGATTAGTCAACCACAGGATTCCCCCATCAAGATACGTAAAGTGAGACACTAGATGTGTGTGAGTTATATGAATTGCTGTTTGCCTGTGTCTGTGTAAAAGGCTGTCAAAAGTGTTGTTGCAAGTACTCAGCTGTTGGCATTTTGGTATTGTCCCTACTCAGAAATGAAGATAGGAGATTTAAGGTATTTCTGAGGAATTTTAAATAATTGCTAGAATTAATTTGAGTTCTGTAAAAACCTGTACATATCTTGGGAGTGAAAATAAGGAACTATTTATATAGATGATCTCTTGCCAAATTGGGCATGTGAAAGCTTACAAGAATTTGCTTATATACTTTAATATAATAATGCCTTAAGAGTATAACTTCTTCAAATGCCTTAAATTTTAAGAGGGTCTTACTACCTATGTTTTCTTTTTAAGAACATGATGCATTTGCAATAATATAGGTGGGCAAATGATTCCTCAAGCATTATACTTAGCAGCAAAGAGGAATTAAAATATAAGGTTTATAGATTGCGTATGTTACTACATCAACAAAACTAGAAAGCAGAAAGATCAGTGCATGTATTTTCTCCTGTGTTGAGCAATTAGAGAGAGAATGCATTTCTCTAAATAGAATGGGTACATAAATTCTGTGTGACTAATCTTAGCGAACAGAGGTGAGATGAAAACGGATAAGAAGACCTTAGTCCCAGAGTTGAAGTCAGTAAAGTTCTCCAGGTAGTCAAGGACAACGTTAGAGATAAACAAGTTAAAGGCATTTCTTACTCTGTTATACAGTGTGCTTTCCATATGGAATATATTTCTCCCAGATGTTAGCAATAAGGTAACATTTGCCTTTTCAATATACTTTCTTTTATCAGCCAATAAGATTTTACATTTCCCTTGTTGCACTGACTACCAGGAATCTCAGGGCTATCTTCAGTACTTAATTTCAGAAACAATGTCATTCTAGCTTCCTGGTACAATTATATCCTTTTTTGCTAGATGATTTCTGTTCTGCCTTAAAAAAAAAAATCTAGCTTACAAATGCTATAAAATTATAAGTCACCTCAAATCCTTTGTGGGACTATAAAGATTCTAATTTCTACATAAAATAAAATTATGTAAGAATTGTTAAAATAATTTTTTATGTGTTTTGACCTTAACACATAACAATAAATTTATAAATTTGGGCCATTAGGATTGTGCAAATAGTTATAAAACCAAAGTCAAATAAGTCCGGGTTATTGTATTGAAATGATGTTTATGAGGGGAAAAAAGCATATTCTTTGTGTACACAAAAAAACATGTGCATCTCCTCTCTTTCACATGACATACTGTCATCCCTCCACCATGGGCATTATGCCTGTCTATTCCACCTGTGTGAATGATTTTTGGAGATTTTGCTAAAACATGTTGAAGATTTTGATCAAACATTGCCTCTTCTCTGAAACCTCTGTATGAATACTCTCCTGCTAGGTGCTTTCCAATTCCTACCACGTTCATTTTTTTCACTAATATTCCCTTATCATTGAAAATTATTTTATGTACCTATATTCATGTTGTTGTTTCCCCACCTCTTGCCTAGAGCATTGCTTCTTAATCTTGGCTTTGCATGGGAATCACCAGGGAGGATATAAAAATACTGATGTGTTAATCCCACCTCCACAGATTCTGATACAATTGGTATGAGGTACAGCCTGGGCCTCAAGATTTTTGAAATCTTCCTAAGTGATTCCTTCTGCAGCCACAATTGAGAGGGTTAAGCCACTGTCTTTAGACTGTTTAGATTATCCTTATTTATCCTTCTCTGATTTAAGAACTGTGCCTTGTATCTAGTAGGTGTTTAAAAAATATTTACTAATACATCTGGTGGCAGCTGTAGGAAAATCTTTCATTCAGTCAATTTGAAAATCTTTAGGGAATATGATTATTTGTTGCATTTACTTATTTCTTTATATAATATGCCTGCATTGAGCAACCTCAGTTAAAAAAAAAGTTTGTGGAGTTGGAGGTTTAGCCCCACCCTTGCCTCCCTGAAGGAAAGCTTATATAAAAGTTGAAGTTACTCACTTCTGTTCTATGACTGTTACTTTTATTTGTCGTGTACCTATGATGTGCCAGGCACTGTTCCAGATGCTTTGTATTTGTTAGCACAATTAATCACTCAC
Organism: Lyroderma lyra; assembly: GCA_004026885.1. NCBI lineage: Eukaryota > Metazoa > Chordata > Mammalia > Chiroptera > Megadermatidae > Lyroderma > Lyroderma lyra. The sequence continues at coordinate 42,536 of PVJL010008327.1, forward strand.
AACACAGCCTTATTTTTAATCTTGCAATGAAGAGAACTGGAAACAGGACTAAGGTCACAGCTCTGAGACAGGATTCATACCACGTGTGCATGATTCAGATGCAGTGTCCTTGCACACACCAGACTACTACGAATGTAGGGACACAATAAATGAAACAAAATAACCGGTACCACGTTGGACCTCTAAGAATGAGCATCTGTAGTTCAGCCTTGTTGTTCCCCACCCACCACAACCCCAGCCTCCTATATACACATACATGCACTCCAGGGCACTTTTATTAAGTTTGTCTACATCATTGATGTATTTTCTTCCACCTTTCTACAGTGTTAAGTTAGAGGCTTGTCCACAGACAACATGTTTAAAAAGAAATAACAGCTATGAACACAATAGTTTCCAGAGACAGGAAAAAAAATGGTAATTATTATACTCGTATTTGATCTTGTCTGTCTGTCCATTCATTCCACTCCCACCCTTACTTTCAGTTCCCTAAACCAGATGATTTTAGCAAGCGACTAGCACAATCTTTGTCTTTGTGATATCCAAGTGTTTATTTAAGTTGTTCACAAATGCTATATTTTGGTATATATTTCTAACACAACATTTCTCATAGAGTATATCAGTATAGAAAATTTATTCCCTAGTAAAAAATGGTATAATACTTTTAATGTTGCTTCCTAAGAGATACCACATACCGAAACTTTGCCTGGTGAATTCAAAACAAAGCACAGGCAAGTTATTTTAGGTTAATCTCACTGAATGAAAATGAAAATGAAAAAGAAAATGAAAAATGGTGTTCCCTAGCTCTCTTTGGCTGCATTTCTTTGTCATATTAATGTTTACACAATGATGTCTCTTTCTGATTTTATTTTCAGACATGTATAATAATTATAGAATGAAAACAGTCTATAATGACTACTTTAAAGTGATTGGTGTTATCAGGTACTTTTTCAATTCAAACTCATATTTTTTAAACAACTGTTTTCAATATTTGGGCCTTCATGACAAGTAGGGTTCTGTGCCCCCGTGCCAGTACTTCCTCCTCCTCCGAAGGGCCTGCTTTGTGTGCCCAGTGAGCCAACATGCTCACAAAAGGAAGAGCACTCCTCTCTCCCTTTTTTAATAAATGTAAAGTACAAGCCTTTTAGTTTCCAAAGAAGCCAGTTATTCAAAAGGACCTGTGTAATGTTTGATAGGGATACAGTTAAACTTAACTAAGGAAGCTAGAGTACAATGAGGAGTACTTCCTTATGCTTAATCATCCCAAGAAAGAGGCTGGAAAAGTAGCAGCTTCCAGTGACAGATCTTAAAGGTTGAAGGTTTGGTTCTATTGGAAAAAATAGGGGGTTTACTCTATAGGGTGATTGATTATTAGGCTGACTAGATGTACCATTTTTAATGGAACAGAAAACACTACTGTCCCATTTCAAACAGTACCTATGTCACACTGTTGCTGGAAAATGGCAGTTTTTCCATGGCTCTTGCATCCAAGACTACAGTCCAGAGACAGAGTTTGTGAAAGAATAAGATAGTTACAAGTTTATTAATGAAGAGATTACACCCTGAGATATGGAGCGGCTGAGCGAAGAGAGGGAAGCAGTCTCTCTTTACATTGTTTGGGGGGTTTATATCTGTGGGTGGATGTGTCCATCCCCACCCCTCCTCTTTTGCAATCCTTCTGAAAGAACCAAAACTGCATGATAATCGGGTTTTGGGAAGTAGGATTTATGGTTGAATAAGTGGGGTTATATCCCTTTTCCTTATCTTTTCAATTGGAGGATAGCTGATAATGGGCCAAATCCTTCTCCTGCATTCTTTTTCTGATGACTTTGTCTTTTTAATTTAGAGGTGGTTCATAATGGACCCACACACTTCTTCAGGGCCTGGGCCTGGGTGGTCTCTGGAGCACAGACTGGGGTGATGGCCTTCTGCTCCTCATGTCGCTCTGTGACTGACTTCCTACCAAACAAGCCTAGTCTCTCTGAGCTAAATTCAACGTGTCAGTAGGCTGACCATATGTACTGTTTGAAATGAGACAGTACCATTGTTTTCTGTCCCATTTAAAATGGTACATCTTAAAAATAAAAAGAAATTATACTAAAGTGGTACATCTGGTCAGCCTATTGATTATATTTTAGAAAGTTTACGTATGTGATGGTGAAGACAGTAGATTAGAGGCATAACCTATAGCAGTGATCTCCAACTGGACCAGCACCCATATGTTAAAAATGCAAATTCTCAGACCCTTACCCAGACCTCCAGAATCAAAACCCGAGGAAGTAACCCAGTAACACAGAATTTAACAATCTATCCAAGCAATTCTGTTTCACTGAAGTTTGAAAACACATAGATTGGAAAACTAGACTTGACATATCTGAAGTTCAGGAACTCTATCTAAATTACTAATACTCTGCACCTGGCATGTAGTAGGCACTCAATACATGTTTGCTGAATAAGTTAATGAAGTCAGAGATGTTGAGAGCCTAAACTAGTAAAGAAAAATATGTAATATGAGAACCAAGAAAGACTTCAGTTCCATTTGTAATTCATTCTCCAGCAGAATTGACACTTAATGAATGGGATTTTATAAATAATTTATGAAATTTTCCCTTACTTGATTATTTTCTTCCTTGTCCTCTCCTTGTGTTGCTTACTATAAACTCAAAAGACATGTTGCACTTTCTTATGAGACTTGAGTACAGACAGAGAGTTTGGTAGTTTATACCTACTTCTGTATAGGGCCTGGGTATATCTCCTACACCTGAAAGAGAACCCAAGTGATCAATGAGGTGGCTGCGGTGTGCCATGTTGTCCAAGTTCTGGGTCTATCAGAAAATATGACCGTGAGAATTAGGCAGACATTCCAGGATGGAGAAAGATTTGGGGTGGTCAGGACCAGGAGGAGGGGCCATGCATTCTAGAAGCTGCATTGGCATTGTTTTTGAGGAAATTCCAACCTCGCAGCTGAAAGTCTAGTAATTCAATCATTAACGTCTGATTGCTAAAGGGAAATATTCACTAAAAAAGAAGGCGTATTTTAGTGAGAGGGAGGCACCCAAATATTGATTCTCCGTTAATCATTCTGGTGACACTTCACAAATATATCTCATTTAATCCTCACCACCTCACCATGTGATGTTAATATGTCCATTTTATAAGCTGGACCAGAGGGAGTCATTTTTCAAGATTATACATTCACAAAGTAGTAATGTTAGATTACAAATTTGGGCAGTCTGATTCCACAGTCTGCCTTTAATTTTCTGTTATTAAATAAAATGCATGAGGATGTTATAGTTTCAGCCCTTTTGAATTTTTTGTAAAGCATGTATTTGTTTACAGAAATATTATTGAGTCTATAATTGCATATAGTGTAAAATTGATAGTTTAAATAAAAATATTTTGGACTTGGGTTTTGATCTTTTGATCAGAAATGCCTTCTTGTGCGATAGAGAATGCTGCCTGGGAAAATCAGTTGTAACAGCCACATTCTGGTGCTTGGCAACTTTCGAAGGAATGTAACTTTTAACCCTCTCTTTCGGTCTTTCTGTGCTTCTTTCTCTATCAAATGCTTTTAATTATATTTGTGTGCCTATGAGTAGAAACTGTTTGGTTTTTTGTCAGTGCTTTTTCTATAAAAGCAATACATTCCTCTTTTCCCTCCTTATATTTCATGTGTATTCAAATATAAACTCTGAAGTGTCTTAAGTTACACTAGGGGTATCCAGTTATACTTTGGCCAAGAATGAAGTCTAAGAATTGTCACGTTGAACTCTTCCTCTTCCTACCTGAATACTACTTGTTGTCAGATGACTTGGCAAATTCATCAAAGTAGTCTTGGATGCAAGGGACTTGACTTCAACTGATCTTTGGCTGGTTTGAGCCTTAGGGCCTTGAAAATTGCTTTCATTTCTTCACTTGCAAAATGGATATCCTAATACTTGCCTTCACTTTACCTTTTTGGGGGAACAGTGGTGATAAGGAATAACTCAATTGGTTCACTTATGTCAAATTATTTTAGTTCCTGAAAGGAAATATGTGACAAAAGTTAAATATATATTTTATATATTTTCTACAAATGAGCTTTACAGTGCTAAAAATCTAAAAGTATTTTGGGTAAAATGGGGTAAAGAATAAGAAATTATTCCTATTTTAAAATGTTTTTTAAAACACCGTAATTACTATTTCACCCTTTTCTTATGGTTTATTCCTTATCTCTCACGTTCCAACTACCATTCATTCCTGTGGGAGGAGTCAAAATAGTACTTGATGCGTTAGCAGGTGCAGGGTTGATTTGGGGCTGCACAGAAAGAAATGGTAGACTATAGAGCAATGCCAAAACATAATGGAGGTATTTCTGCTTTTTTTCTCTCTCTCTTAATCCAAGCAATCTATGCAATGAAGAACAGGAGATGGTAAAAACAGGACTGGAATTCAACCAGTACACACTGCAGTGCATTAAAATACTGAAATACTTCTCTACTGGTTTATAAATAATCCCTCAGCCCCCACCTACCCCTACCCAATGCCCCAGCCTCCTTGATGTCACCACTAAGACTCCTTGAATCGCCTGTATCCAGCAACCTAAGGGTTAACATTTGCCCTACCCAGGGGCTTCCGTAACTCTGCACTGGTGACTGTTCTCATTGGCTGTGCCCAGGACTTATATGTGTTAAATATTTTGAATGTCCCTCTGTAACCACATATAAAACTCGAAGTATCAACCATACCAGTTGCATTGAAACTCTTGCCAAATTACTTTTGTCTTCATTGATGTGTACAGATCTTCTTGGATTTTAATAGAACTTACTATTCGTGTGAGATGAGAGGAGAAAGCCATTGGGAAGCAGGCTAAAGGCTCACAGGCTTACAATGGGGAAGAGTTTGGCCATATTCAATTTTATTGACCATCTTGAATCATGTAAAACAAAACAATGTCCTATGCAACCCAGATTCATATAGCCAGGTGCTTTCCTCCAAATATTTGAACCCATTTTATGGAAGATTTAATATATATGTTAAGTCATTGACTTCAAAAGGCATTTCTTGAGAGGCTAATTGAAACAATCAAAAATGGGTCTAAAGATGATGTTCAAAGATGTCATTTATGGGTTTGGGGTCAGGGACTGAGGAGAGGGAGATAGAGAAATATGGGGGAGTTTCATGAAGCCATTTAAGTATGTGAAATGTTCTAGAGTACAAGGGAGCTCTTGAAATTTCATAATCATAGAATCTTTCCTCATTTTCAAAAGAGCATGTTTTTTGAGACTGTGTATAATATAGCTATTTGTTCTCTTGAACACATCTCAGGGAAGAAAAAGAAGTTGGGAAAATGAGCCCATTGTTTTTCAAAATTAGTGACAAACTTCAAAATAATTCCAAACAAACCTCAAATAAAACATTTTCCCCCTACTGTGAATCCTATTTAAACTGTTTGGATCAGTCTGTTTTAATGAGTCGCATTCACGCTGACACATCCACACACTTCAGACAAAGACGACTGTACCTCTAAACCCATTTAAAAATGATAGATGACTGTCAGCTTTGTGAAAGCAGCACATGCAGTGGCTTGATAGTGCAGAATGAAAGCAATCTACAAGTGCAAGTCTGTTTCTTTTGGCAACGGAAGGAGTTGCTAATGGATTCATCATTTTCTGTTAAGCATGAATGTCAAACAAAAAAACATTTAGGGTTCTATTCAGCTGAATTTCCGGCTCGACGCTTGCCAGCCATGGAGGCCCTGTGACTTGGAACCCGTGCAGCCCAAGCCTGATTCTTGTTTCCAAAGTTCTGTGGGGCCAGTGCCACGGAACTTGGAATTCTGCCGAGGGTCCCTCCTCCCCGCTGCGGTTCCCCCTCCCCTTTTTTTCCAATCGTATGAAGCCACCAGTCATACTTCTTAAATGAATGCCATCTATGGAGGGGAGCTGGTTGCCAACTCTTACGACTTCAGCTGACTCCACCTCAGAATCACACAGGAAGTCCACTAACGCCTCTTGCGAAGGGAGGGCCGGGTGAGGATTTGTATCCAGGGCTTCTGGGGCCCTTATGCCTTGAACTTTTGGTTGGAATGGGCATTATATTATATGCGTTCTGTTTTACTGTCATAAATATGCAACATTTTCTGTGCTCTTCCTGTAAACAAAAAATGAATTTAAAATAATAAAAGTTAGACTTCCTGTGCTTCAGAAATTCTGTGTTCTTGCAGTGGAGCTTGAGAGGAGTTGGGGGTAAGTTCTGGCCTTAGAATATAGCTGTTTTTATATCCTTGACCACAGAAGAGCTGCCTCTGTATGTAAAACTGGTTTCTTCATTTGGACAGTGGTAGGATTATGTTGAGGTCAAGCAGATCAGCAGCATCCATCCTGACAGAGGAGAGGTGACAGTGACACAGATCCTGGGCCCTCACATACTAGACCAGTACCAGCTCTGCCACTAGCTATGTGATCCCAGTGCCTCAGTTTTCCCACTTGCTTCTTTTGGGGATTAAATGAGATAACATGAGAACAAGAGTATAAACTATAAATCACTACACAGTGGATATCATTATTAACTGAACTATTTAATAAAATCAATTAATAAATACTAAGAGGTAATGTAAGGTGGTCTAATAGAAAGGACTAGGAACAGAGAAGTTAACAGACTTAGATTCCTGCCAACTACATTTTTTGTTCTGTGACCTTAAGGAAAATCAATATTTCCGTTAAACTGGAATAGAGATGTTTATCCCATCACTAATTTGTAAGTGTCCTGTGCCATGGCTTTCTATATTATTTAACCTGTAGAAGTGGCCCCAATGTTACTCTACTCTCCAAATGTCAACACTGCTGCCAATCATTCCACTGTTGTAGCTTTATTGCTTTGCAATTCCCAAGCATTTTAGTCTTCCTATTGCTCAGTTAAAATGCAAACATATAGAAGGATAGAAATTAGTCCTTTACTTAGCAATTAGCACTTTTACAGGGTTTAACCAGATTAAGACACAGGGTTGATGCCTGGGAGCTAGGATAACAAATAGGATGCACGGAGAAAGGAAAATAAGCCTTCAAACAAACTTTACTTTTTCCCCAGACATGCCTATTTCCTTCATATCTCTGATATTTAGTGATATTGGGAGAACAATTGAAATAAGTTGTGAAATGTTGCCAGTATCTTCTAAGTGACAGGACTATAACTGATTTAATGTGACATTGATAATGATAATGACCTCAGCTTAAGGGGGAAGGGCAGAACTTGTAAAAGAATAAATTAATAGTTCCTTGAAGACTCTTGAATCTGAAGTATCAAATGTCACCTCCCTTGGAAGCCTTTAAGACAGGTCTGACAACTAAGTTCGTGAACTCATCCTAGAAAAAGTTGTACCTCTTTGTTGAATATCACCTTTAAAATATTCCCTTTGGGAGTATGCACAGATGCCAGCTCCTAGTCCAATCTTCAAAGCAATTTTGGAACTCTTTTTCTGGAATGGCCATCAGAGCCATTGATGTATGACCCTTGATGTCCTAAATGTTATCAAAATGTCTTCTTTTCAATATTTTCTTTATCTTCGGGTAGAGAAAAAAGTCATTGGGGGCCAGATCAGGTGAGTAAGGAGGGTGTTCCAAAACAGTTACTTGTTTACTGGCTAAAAACTCCCTCACAGAAAGTGCCCTGTAAGCTGGTGCAGTGTCGTGATGCAAGAGCCATGAGTTGTTGCCAAAAGGTCAGATAGTTTTCATCTAACTTTTTCATGCAACCTTTTTAGCATTTCCAACTGGTAAACTTGGTTGACTGTTTGTCCATTTGGTACAAATTCATAATGACCAATCCCTGTGATACCAAAAAAATGTTAGCAACATCATTTTGACTCTTAATTTAGACTACAAAACTTTTTTTGGTGGTGGAGAATTGGCTGACTTCTGTTGTGCACTTTGATGCTTTGTTTCAGGGTCATATTGGTACACCATGTTTCATCACCAGTGATAATATGGCCCAAAATATCATCTTGCCTCTCCAAAATGTCTTGGCAAACTTTGATTCTCCTTTGCTTTTGTTCATCAGTGAGCTCCTTTGCGTACACTTTTCTCATGCCAAGATTTTCAGTTGAAGTTTTCATAACTGTTTCTCTATTGATGTTTACTTGGTGTGCAGTGCTTCTCACAGTCAACTGATAATTTTGATGCCAATTTGACTAAGTTTTGCAATATTTTTGTTAGTTCTGCTTGTTACTGGCTGCCCTGACCTCTCTTCATCAGTGATGCTTTCTCTCCCCTCAGAAAAATATTTATTTTGTACACTGCCATTTTCTTCATGGCATTATCCCCATAAACTTGGACTAACATGACCCTGATCACACTGCCACTCTTGCTGAATTTAACAAGCTCTAACATTCTCACCACAGCACACAAAAACACGCAACAACAACAGTAAATGCCACTCAGCAAGACACTGCCACATGTTGACACAAACACAGCTGTGAGACACAGATATACCAAGGTTATGAAACCTTACTGAGTTATTTGTACAGTGTTACCAATGTAAGTTCACGTAGGCAAGTTCACGAACTGAATTGTCAGACCTTGTATAACTCAAATATATATTTTTCATGATATCACTCATTTATGTGCATATTTGTAATATATCCATTTACAGTGACTTGATGCTTTTTTAAACTCTATATTTAATACCTCATAGAATGCCTAGCACATCACAGGAACTCAGAAAATATTTATTGAATTTGTTAGGTACAACATGTGGAAGATAAAGTATATTAAGCAGTCATTCTCCCAGTGCATCCAGGACTTGGCCTATCTAACAATAAAAACTAAAGATATTTTTCAGTATAGTGTTAAACTTTATAAAGGTTTAGTCACCACTTGATTAAAAAAAATATTTCCAATTAGATGACTCTTTAATCAAGTTAAATGGTGTTTTGTTAAAGCAGTTAGCTAAATGTTATATGCTGTACCTCTTAGAAATATTATCAAATTCACCCAGGAATTATCTATGCTTACACTATAGTGTATTGATAAAGCTACATCCCAAATGTCACTTTAACCTACAGAAATTATCAGATTCTTATTCTACAAGGTTGGAACCAGATTTATGTGGTAGCAATTATTGGTACATTTCAGATGAGCTCAGCATGAAGAATAAGACTGAAGAAAGATTAAGTCTCAAATACTAAGAGACAGAGAAAAAAATGAAAGACCAAAAGAGCTTGAAACACAGGAAAGGACCAGTTATCTGCAGGAAGCTCGTATTCTTATGTGAGATGCATGTGACCCAGTCTGGGTTAGAATGTTATCGCTATGTGATCTGTAGAATTTCTCTCTTGACTGTAGCAACCTCAGAAGAGTGAATTAAAGTCTTAAGGAGAAAAATCAATAAAGAAAAAAAGGATAAAAGCAATATGGCTGGAGAGCATTTCAAAAACCATATAAAAGTCTCTTAAATGGCCATGGAAGACTAACCAGTATTTATAAGGATTTAACAGGAATACCAGTAAGAATAGATTTGCTGGTCTCCTTAAAGGAGCAAAGAGGCATCTAGATGTTTTATTTATGGCATTTGGCTGGTTTTTGTTTCATTCTAATGTGTGACATACAGAAACATAAATTGCGTAACAGCCTATGATGACAAGAAATTTATTGGGGAGAGATAATGAGAAAGATGAGACTAGTGTAGCATTTAGTGCTTGCTCAGTGGTATGGATGAACAATGTTCTAAGTACCTTTCCTGTGACTAGCTCTATTTTATTCCCAAGCTTGGAATTTCTCTGAACTCTATGCCAGAAACAGACAACATAGTCATTTAATCCCAATAATCATAATGCTTTCTCTAATATAGCTTTAAAAACTCAATAAAATGTTTTTTTCTTAGAATTATAAAACATGGAATTTATTCCAAACCTTCTCCAGGCCAAATATCTTTTTAATTGAAATGAAGAAATGAAAAAAGTAAGAGGGAAAGGCTTTATGAAATCAAAGTGACAGGAACTTCGGGAGAAATGGGTAGAGTGTATGCCTGCTAATCAAAGAAAGGAACACCAAACAAAATCTAGAGTTTAGAGAGCTAGATTTCAAAATGTTCAAAGAAGATATGGCTATGACTCTCCCACTCCTCACAAAAAACCAGATCTGAGATCCATCTGTAAAGTGTTTGCTGCTCCGTTCACCTAGTCATGCACTGATTCATTTGCCCATTTTAGTACACTCTTTCTTGAGTTCCTATCATCTCACAGGTAGTCTTTTACTAAAGAGAAGCTTTCAAAAGTGAAATTCTAGCAATACAACTATGAATATTTTTAACTAGAAAGAAAAAACCGTATGTTTTGATGGAAGTCCAACATGAAACTTTATAGAATCCTATAAATCCTGGGCTGAGATAAATTGTGAGAGTTCCAAAGCTAATAAGAGAAGACCTAGAGTGCACACTTGGCTCTGTCTGATTCCAAAGGAAGTGCTCTTGGCCTCAGTGCAATGATCCCGGGATTGCTTAATCAATGATCTCCTGTAACTAAATCTGCTGCAGTTAGGAATCGTGGGATAGTATAGATTTTATAGGTCACATTCTTGCCTTTCCTTTTTGTCCTAAACACTCAGCCCATTCCTCCCTCCCTCCCTCCCTCCTCTTTCTGTCACCTGTGGGCTACCTAAAGACAGTCCTAGTCCAAGCATTTAGTGACACTGACATGGCATTCTTGCAGGCTCTGTTGTTTTACCTTGTGCCTTGGTCATGGCCTGTTGACTTCTGTGTTTTTCCCTGCAATAAATCCCAGTGCCAGCAATCTGTTCGTCCTATGGTTTTCCAGGATAAGAATCTGTAGTGCCTTGGCTCTCCTTGACTTGTAGAAGCTCCTTGTTACTCTTGCTGTACCTCATGTCCTAGGTTTCAAGGACTACCATCTTTCATCTGCTGTCAGCTCTTTGGGTACTATGGGTTCCCTATGGCCTGGGCTGCCTTTCAAGACCTAAACTCAATACCTCCTCTTTCCAATGGGTTAGTCCATCTATTCCTGGTCTCAAATAGTTGGCCTCATTGTATGTGGAGAACGCAGACAGGTCCACCTATGTTTTGAAATATAACTCTCTTCTCTTGAGAATCCCTTAGAAGATTAAGTTTATCTTTTTTAATCATTTTGATTTAGTTCCAAGTCAGAGTTTATCATATATTCCTGACATTGTGCCATGAACCTAAGTATAAGCCTTTATTTCTTCATCTTAAAAATGGGAGTAACTTATCTCTCTGAGTTGTAGTAAAGATTAATTGAGTTAATACATGCAAATTCCTTTTTAGAGTGCTTAGCATAATAATGTTCAATAAATGCTAACTTGATATTCTGCAATTTCATGGCAACAATTAAAGAAAAAAATACAGGAAGTAAAAGGTGATTTGCCCAATTCTAAAGTATACATTTATATTAATTTCCTAGGGCTGCCATACTTACACAACAGAAATTTATTTTCTGGAGGTTAGAAGTCTGAGGTCAAGATGCCAGCAGGCTCAGTTTCTCCTGAGGCCTCTCCCTTGGCTTGCAGATGGCCTCCTTTTTGCTGTGTCCTCACACGGTCTTTTCTCTGTGTGCTCACCTGTCCAAATTTCCTCCTTTGATACGGACACCAGTGGGATTGGTTAGGGCTCACCTTAAGGGTCTCATTTTAACTTAATAATCTCTTTAAAGACCCTGTCTCCAAATACAGTCACATTCTGAGGCACTGGAGGTTAGGGGTTCAACACATGAATTCTAGTGGGACACAATTCAGCCCATAACAACATTAAAAGCCTTAAAAATACACATAACAATTCACTTCTAGGAATTTATTCCAGGGGAAGGCAGAGGTGCCCATAATATTCCCCATATCAGGAGTTTTGCCTGTGCCAAAAAGGCTTTCAAACCTTTGTCGGGGTGAGCCTGAGGAAGCAGGGCATCTTCAGACCACATTTGGTCTGCCCCTTGACCAATCCAGGCATTTGTGTCTGAGGCTGTAGAATGAGGGCCTACAGGCAGAAGCTGAAGGAATGATTTCATGGAGGGACCTTGTGAGTTAAGCAGAAATGTATGGTCTGAATCCCTCTAACAAGGCTGACCAGACATACCATTTTTAAATGGGACAGAAAACAATGGTACTGTCCTGTTTAAATGGTAGGTATGGTCAGCCTCCTGACACCTTGAATTTAGCCCAGTGAGACTAGGCTGACCATATGTACCATTTGAAAAGGGACAGTACTGTTGTTTTCTGATTCGTTTAAAACAGTACGTCTGGCACTTCTCCCAGGAAGACATACAAATGGCCAACAGATACATGAAAAAATGCTCATCCTCATTAGCTCTCAGGGAAATGCAAATCAAAACCACAATGAGATACCACCTCACACCTGTGAGAATGGCTATTATCAACAAGACAAGGAATAACACGTGTTGGAGAGGCTGTGGAGAAAAAGGAACCCTGATATACAGCTGATAGGAATGCAAACTGGTACAAGCACTGTGGAGAACAATATGGAGGTTTCTCAAATAACTAAGAATGGAATTGCCACATGACTCAGCAAGCCCTCTTCTGGGTACCTACCCAAATACCTCGAAAACCTCAGTTTACAAAGATATGTGCACCTCAGTGTTCATCACAGCACTATTTACAGTGATCAAGTCATGGAAACCACCAAAATGCCCTGTAATAGATGACTGGATAAAGAAGTTTGGTATATTTACACAATGGAATATTACTCAGCTCTAAGAAAAGATGAAACGGGGTCATTTATGACAACATGGATGGATCTTGAGATCATCATGTTAAGTGAAATCAGCCAGGTAGAAAAAACCAAGAACTTCACGATTCTGCTCATCTGTGGAACATCAAATTGAAAGCAACCAAGAAACAAAATTCATGGACACAGTAAAAAATTTAGTGGTTACCTGAGGGTAAGGGGGGAGGGAGGTGGAGGAGAAGGGACAGGGACGCAAATAATATGGTGATGGAAAGAGAACTGACTCGGGGTGATGAGCACATACTACGACACACAGACAACGTGTTGTAGAATTGTAACCTGAAACTTGTATAATTTTTTGCCAATCAATGTCACCCCAATACATTTAAGAATAAAATCTGAAAAAATAAAACAGTACATCTGGTCAGCCTACTTCTAACACAAAGTAGTGCAAACCATAATGGAAGTTAGTCTTCCCCCCAAAATGAAACAGAATGTGGACCACTTAAAGCTTCCTGGGGACATCAGTGGTTTCCAAAGGATACCAACATGCTCAGAGAATATTCACAAGAAGAGCCATTACCAGGACAGGACCTAAATTGTTAGTGAACTCAAGTGAAGTCCAGGCTGAGATTCTGTATGAATGTGGGTGAGGGATGGGGGCAAAAGATGGTGACAGGTATGTTATTACTGTTAAGTAGACCCCAGCTATACTCACTGGCTGAAGAGACCTGAGGAAATTCAAGTATTGCTTATAAAAGAAGAAAAATTGAAACAAAAAGAAAAGCTCAACAATGAGATGATTGGTTAAGTAAATTAATTTGTGTTCATATAAATATAATACTGTGTATTAATTAAAAATCATATAGAAGAATATATGCATTCTTGATAAATATGTAGTGGTAAATAAAAAAACAAGAACAGTATACACAGAAAAATAACTTTTGGTTAATGAAAATTATCAATTACCTACTAAAAATGCCAAGTGCATGCACACCAAATTGTGGTTATCCTTAGATGAGGAGATTCAAACATTTTTTTAGTGATTTTTCTGTGCTTTTTCAAGATTTTTGTATTGTGACTATACATTATTTGTATAATTTGAGCTTTTAAAAGATTTTAATAAGAGAAAACCCAGTTCTGCTAAAATGGTATCTGGACTGATACCTGATATTAATTAATAAGTCTATGTGATTGGAAAGGGACTGTTTTCTTTTTCTTTTCAAAATTATGTCTTTCCTACTTTTTTCATTAAAATACCATTTTGAATACAATGACAAAGATAACAGATGGTAATTTAAAATATATTTACTTGAAAAAGAGAAAGTTGGTAACTCTATGCCAATGTCATTGTTTAAAACATTTCCTTACATGTCTCTGAGACCCAAAAGTCTGGGAACAACTGCAATAAATACTTCATAATTTACCATAAAATTCTCACTCAAACGTCTTAAATATATGCCGAGAATCTGTGCTTCTGCTCTTTACACGCTGGCCTCTTATTTGTGTTTCAGCGGGATTGTACTATCATTCCTGCTCTGCATTGGTCCAGGGACCATACAATGGATTTGGATCATATGCCCACTGACCTCCCCAACCCCTAATACTAAATAATGAAAGCAGTTACTTCAAAATATTCTCCATGCTTTATTTAGACACATATGTATGAACACATATACACATCTCTCATACATATACAGTGTACATATTGCTTTCTTTTTAACTAGTGCTGTACTTGACACATTTCATGTATGGCATCTGATGTTCTACACACCTTCTTTTGCCATGTAAAGCAGACCAGAGCCACCGTACATAAGTGTATAATTTGATTTTTTGTTAATGAAAGAATCATCCAGTCTCTTTCTTTATGAAATATGACCTAGGTCTCATCATTTTCTCTTCTTCATCTAAATGTCTATCTAAAAAGTTCATTTTTAAATCCAAGTCTTCTTCAGTGTGTATTTTGCTTTCCTAAACTGATGCTTAGTTAAAAAAAGAATGATAACATTTTTAAAAGTGAGTTATATGTGATCAATTCAAGATGGGTTCTTTGGAGAGAAGTAACATTCATAGCATATATTATGAAAGATAAATCATAGCTAGGATTAATTAAAATGTTGGTCAGAGTGTTTATAATTATATCAGATGCTCCAGAAAGCATTTTAATTTAAAAACCATAGTAAGTGATATTATGCATAGAAATCACATAGCTATGTGTATTTCAAAAATACATATTTTGAATACTTAACAAGGCATTAAATATAGTGCTTTTGTATGCCTTAATCAAATCATCCTGTAAAGCTAGCATGCTCCACTGGCAGACAAGTTTGCCAAATGAGAGTAGGGCTGTGGCAGGTCTGAAAGGCATCTACATGAAGGTAAAAACAAAACAAAACAAAACAAAACAAAACAAACAAGTCCTGAAGGGGTTATTTTTGAGACTAAGGAAAATCAGCTCACCTACTTCATTCATTTACCCAGGGATCCAGTGAGGTTCACCTTCTAGAGACTCATTTAAAAAGTTTGTTTTGTTGTTTTTTTTTTTAATGAGGAGGGGGCAAGTGGCAATTCCAAAGTGGTTTATCTTGATTCTGATAAAATAGAATATTTTTAATGTTACCTGCATGGAGAAGAGGAGAGCATCTTTATTGAAAAGGATTCTGCCTTTATTTTTTCTATTTCTTATTATTACACTCAACTTTTCCTGTTTTAAAAACATAATTACAATGATCAATTATCATACTAAATAGTAATAATATCTTGGTATCTGCTAAAAGATTTCCTGGTTGTTTTGCACATAAGCAGTTTTAAATTAGGATCCAACTAAGGTCCATAAATTGCAATGACCTCTGAAGGCTCATTTATATGTTCCCTTTCACCTTTTTTCTTCTTAAACTTTATATGTTGAGGTTGCTTGTCCTGTGGAAGTTTTCTGATTTGCGCATTTCTAGTTTGTGCATTTTGCCATTCATATCCCTTTCATATTACTTATAATGTTTTCTTGTCCCTTTCTTTCCCATAGTAGCTTGTAAAGAGGCTTGATCAGATTCACTTTGACTTTTTTTTAGCAAGAATATTTTATATTGTGTACATCCATCAGGAGATATATAATGTCTGGTTGTCTCTCTTTTTGAGATGTTAGCAGCCATTCGTGATTATTGCCTAGATCCGTTAATTCATTAAGAGTTGCCAAATGTACTCTTCTGATTCCTTCTTCATTTACTAACTGGAACACTTCTCTAAAGAAGTGTTCTTTATTAACTATTTTCCTTGATATATATTACAGTTCAATTATAAAATCAGAATAAATATTTAATTCTTACTAACTAGTTTTCAAAATAATGAGTTAGATATCTAATATTTTCCAAAAATAACCAATACACTTTAAAAAGTATCATTATGAATATAAACATACTCGATGTTTCAGTTCATTTTAGATATTGTTTCATTGCTGCTCATATTATTCTATCTTTAGCCAGTAGAGATCTTTACAAGTTGGCTTTTGAGTCCATTTGATAAAATCCCTAATAGTCCTAATATTTTTACTGCTTCTGGTATGGCAAGCTGTCATACATTGCCTTGCATATGTCTAGAGTCAGCTGTTTTTCCTAGGAGCCCTACTTCTGTTTAACGGGAAATGGTATCTAAAGATTGCCATCTGGGGGGTAGGGTTGCCAATTGCTTCTGGACTGGATATTGCTTCTAGGCCTTTCCAGTGGACAGAACTAAGAAATAAGTATTTTGTTAAAGGCTAAATACATCTTAATTTAATACTGATACTTCCAATTCAAATTTAAGAGTATAGGAATTTTTTTCTTAAACTCTTCTTATATCTGAATTTCTTTGTTTCACACCAAATTCCTGATCCTGGCACTAAAATAATTACTTATTTGCTTTATTCTATAATAAACATAAAACAATCAGAATAATGTTAAGACTACCGCCAACAGTCTGATTACTGAAAACAGTTTAAGTTGTGTTTGTAGTTCTTTGGTCCTTAGAATATATTCCACTAGAGATGAATATTCAAAAAATACTGCATTAAATTTACCTGAAATATTTTCAGGTACAGAGCTAGTATAACACCTACATACATAATTATATTGCCACATTCCACTCTTTTCCACTTTGCCTTTTTGTCCTAGCATAGCATAATGGTGAATAAAGATACTCCACATTCCTTTTTATAGCAGTATAGTACTCCATTATGTGGATATGTCAAAATTGATTTAGCTCTTCCTTATTGATTTGGGTTTTTTATAGCATTATGCTTTCACAAATAGTGTTTTCAATGAATCATTTTGTGTATTTTATGTCTTGAGTGTGTATTTGTGATAGAATTTTTTAAGTAGAATTTTTGTGTCTAAGAGTAAATGTATTAGAACATTTATTGTCAAACTCTTTTGTGTAGGGTTAGATCCATTTTTCATTTCCTTGAGTTAAAGTACGAGAGGGCATTACTGCAGGTTTAAACAAAGATTATGCTGTCAAACATCCAAGAGTAGATTTAAACATTTTTTCATGTGATTAAGGGGCATTTATATTTTTTTATTCTACTCAGGTGTCTACACTTATCTTTAGTCCATTTTCCTATAGAATTTTGTGCCTCTCACCTTCATGATATAAGTTGCAACTATTGTATCCAGTTTTCTGTTTGACTTTTTACTTGGCTTATGATATTTATTTTTGCTATTCAATTTTTAGAATGGTTACATTATTATGTGTATCACTTTTCTACCTTTTTCTTCTGGATAGTGAGTAATTTGAAAAGAAGCCCCATTCCCAAATTAAAGAGAAATTATTTTATGTTTTTTCAAGTTGTATTTTAGGACTTGTATGGCTTCATTAGTCTTTAACATTTATTCTGTTATATTTGAATTTATTTTTGTGTGTGCTGTAAAGAATGGGTCCAATTTTATCTTTTGTCACAAGTCTGTCTAGTTATCTTAATACCTTTTATTAAAAACTGCATCTTTCTCGCATTGATTTTGAGATGCTGCCCTTCTCATGTACTATAGTTCCAAGTCATTGGATCTATTTCTGGATTTTCTATTCTGTTTCATTGGTCAGTCTGTCTATTCAAGGCTTAGCCTGCTGTCTCCTACTCCCCTCCCTCAACTACATTGCTCTTCTTTTTCAGGGTTTTCTTGGTTACTGTCCTTCCATATGAAATTTATAATAATTTTGTCTAGTTTCAAAAAGGGTCCAGTGACAATTCTATTGACTGCATTGCATTTAAATATTGAACTGAGAGAATTGACATCTTAACATATTGAGTTAAATACAGTATGTCTCTCCATTTGTTCAACTTTTTTTCTTTTTTGGTCTTCCAGGGTGTTTTATAATTATCGTAACATAGATTTTGGATATCTCTAGTCACATTTATTCCTAGGTATTTATTTTCCTTTTTGGTCATTGTGTGAAAGGTCTTCTGTTACATATTCCAACTGTTTTGTTTTAATAGATGAAGGATATTGATTTTTGCATGATGATTTTCTAAACTGCTTCTTTGCTAAATTCTATTGTTCCTAATAATACATGTAAAATTTATTTGTATTGAGTTGTGTAATCTCATGTTTTTAAAAAACATTTCCTTCATTTTGATAACTTTTACTTGGTTTTAATTTTGTGAATTTGTGCTGTCTCAAATTTTAAATACTTTTTTTTTTCACTGAAGTATGATATACAGTAAGGGAATAAGTCATAAGTATGTGTCTCAATAAATTTTCACGAAGTGGACACACCTGTGTAGCCCTACCCATATTAAGAAATGGAACACTACTGGAAATATGACATCCAGAAGTCCCACGGTGTCCCTTCCCAGTCACTGCAGCTTCTTTACTTCTCAGATAGGTAACCTGTATCTGACTTCCAAAACTATGGATTCATTTAGCCTGTTTGTCAACTATATATAAATGGAATTATCGACATTATGTTTGTGAGATTTTTCCATGTTGCTTCATGAAACAATAGTTCATTTATTGTAATTGCTGAATAAAATTGTATTTACTAATAGGCCACAATTTAGTATCTGTTCTATTGTTGCTTAACATAAAATAATGCTATTTTGAACATTCTTATACATGTCCTCTGGTATACTTGTAAACATTTCTGTGTGGTATATACCTATGAGGTATATTTCCGAGGTCAAGAATCATGCCACATATTCAACTTTGGTAAATACTTCTGAAAAGTTTTCCAAAATGGTTGTTCCAGTTTTACTACCAAAAGCAGTGTATAAAAATGCCTGTTGTTGCACATTTATATTAAACTTGGCATAATCAGTCTTCTCATATTTAATTATTGTGCTTTTGGATTTGTGTTTCCCTGATGACCAGTAAGCATCTTTTCATATATTTTAGTATCTACTTGTGTATCACCATATCTGAAATGCCTGTTCAAATCTTTGGCCATGTTTCTATTGGATTGTCTGTTTTTTTTTTTTTTTTTTTTTTTAATTTAAAGAGATCTTTATATATTCTGGATGCAAAACCCTTTTCAGATATTAGAATTGCAAACATGGACTCCTACTTTGCATCCTAACCTTTGAAGCCCCTAAATGGGTCTTTGCATAAGCAGAGGTTCTTTGTTTTAATGTAGTCAAGCTTATTGTGTCCTCCTTTATGAGAAGTACTTTTTTATATTCATAGTTGAGAAGTCTTTGCCTTTGACAAGATCATAAGGGTATTTTTCTACATCATATTCTAAAAGCTTAATTGTTTTCCTTACACGTTTAAATCTATAGTCCATCAAAAATTGAATTTTTATATGGTGTAATGTGGGAATGAAGATTAATTTTTTTCTGTGTGAATATCCAATTGACCTGCCACAATCTGTAGACAATTCTGCTTTACTTGTGACTCTGTAATGCAACCTCTGCTATAAATCAGGTGTTCCATATCACGATCTATTTCTGGCTTCCCTCTCGTGTTTCACTGGTCCATTTGCTTAAGCTTGAGTTGGTGTCACACTGTCTTAATTAATGTAGCTTGATATCCAGTGGTGCAGGCTCTCCAAATGTATTCTTCAAATCTGCTTTGTCTGTCCTTAACTCTTTGCATTTTTAAAAATAAATTTTATAAACTTGTCAATTTTCCCCTCTAAAAACTTCACTGGGATTTTGATTGTTTCCTTAAGTCTATTAATTAATTTTGGAAGAATGGATGTGTACAACACTGAGTCTTCTCATTTATGAACAAAGTGTATCTCTTTACTTATTTAGGAATTTTACAATTTCTTTCAATAATATTTTAAAGTTCTCTGTGTTTTGTGCATATTTTATTAGATTTATTCTAAGGTGTTTAAAGTCAATGCTATTGTAAAGGTTATTTCTCAAATAGTTTTATTTATTTATAAAAATACAGTTGATTTTTATAAATTGATCAGATATTGAGAACTTATTAAATTCAATTATTAAGTATAATAATTTATATTTAAATTATTTTGGATTTTTCTATGTATAATCATGCTATTTACAAATAATGACAGTGCTTATTGCCTTGACTAGAACCTCCACTACCATGTTGAATAAAAATGGTGATGTGTGTCCTTGCTTCATTTCTGGTCTCAGAGGAAAGTTTTAGTATATCAACATTAAGTATTAGGTTTGCAGTAGGATTTTTTAAAAACACTTTTTTTTATCAGTTTCCTACTATTTCTAGTTTTCTATTCCTAGTTTCTGTTGTTTTGTTTTGTTTTGTTTTTAATAATCAGGTGATGAATGTTATCAAATTCTTTTTCTGGAACTGTGGAGTGATAATATAATTTTTAATGTGGTTATTACATTAATTGATTTATTTTATTTGAATTGAGGTGTGATTCACATATGTTAAAATGGACAAATTTTAAGTGTACAGGTTGATGAATTTTTGCATATGCATATATCCAAGGAACTATCATTTAGATCAAGATTTAGACTGTCTTTGTCTACCAGAAAGTTCTTTTGTGCCCATTCTCAGCCAATACTCAGAGGTAACCATTATTCTAATCTTCATTGTCATGGATTAATTTTGCTTAACTTCATATGAATAAGTCACATAGTATGTACTTTTAGTGTCTGGCTTCTGCCAATTAAAATAATATTTTGACTCAAGTGTTATTTAACAACATGTTTTTAATTTCTAAGTGGAAGATGCTTTTGAGTTTTTGATTTTGTTGTTAATTTTAGTCTTACTGTATTTTAGTTGAGAATGTTTCTTCTTTTTTATTGTTAGACTTATTAGGGTGACATTGGTTAGCAAGGATTACATAGGTTCCAGGTGTCCAGTTCTACAGTGCATTGTCAACTTGATGTATAATAAGTTCACCACCTAATGTGACTTCTCTTTCCATCACCTTATATTTAGCTTCCCCCCTCCCTCCTCTCCCACCCCCTTCCCCTTCTCCCATCTCCTCCCCACTTGTCCCCAAATAAACATTAAACTATTGATTGTGTCCATGGGTTTTTTGTTTGTTTGTGAGAATGTTTCTTCTTAGAATGCATTGAGGTTTTCTTTGTGGTCTCAGTATAAGAATATAATTTTTAAAAGAAAATGAAATGAGATTTATTCTAATAGTTTCATGTTAGAAGAAAGCCCAGATTTTTGGAGAAGCTCTTTAATGATCACAATATTCCTTTGAGGTAGGTCAGTAGAGCTGGTAAACATGCTCTAGTCACCTCTTTCAGTGTTGTAATTGTTTTCTGTTGCTACTTCGGAAATCCCATTTCAATGTTTTAGCTTTAAAATGTACTGAAGTTTTTGCTTCCTTAGATGTATAGTGGAGAGGTCAGGGACTTTCAAAGTCCAGCTCTGCTCTCTCTAATATTTAGTTGCTTAGAATTACTTACATTGGTTTCCTTATCTGTAAAATAGAAATAATGATCTCCATTTAGTATTGTTTTTGTGATGACTGAGTGAGATAACGTGGGTAAAGCCTCTGATAAGTGGCATGGGTAGGCACTTACATAGCACCCGTGATTGTTACTAGCTTTAAAGAAGCTTAGTCCACACGCTGTTCTCACCAACACACGGGGAAAGACGTCTAGCTCTAGATCTAGACTGACAAAGCAGCAAACAAGCCTGGATTGAGAGGAGCAAACATTCACTAATTAAGCCTTATTTTTCTGAATTGACACATTATCCCCATTCATACCCAAATCCTCTAAAAAAAGTAAAGTATAGCAGTCCCTTAATCATTTGTGTAAATTATAATATGGATGATTCCAACATCGAGAAGAATCAAGGGCAAATTTCATTACCAGAAGAAAGGTCCTTATTAGAAGATAGGGAAGAAGGACAGGAAGTGGAAATGACAAACAACGATGATAAAAGCTACTCTTTTCATTATTTGGCCCAGAAACAGGCCCTGCTAAGGGTTGAAGGTAGTGATCAGTTTTCATTCACAAAGAGCACTGTCAAATGCTCCCAGAGATGGAAGCCTCTACCTCTGGATTTCACATTCTTTTCCACAGCAGTCTAAAATTATACCTTTCCTTCCCCTCTGTGGTACTTTTAGTTTGTCCTTTTGGCTTGTAGCCAAATCCTTGTGCTCAGAAAGTCTCATTCGTAACGATCTTCCAGTCGGAGAAGAATGAAGACTTGGGAGAGGGAGGGAGGGGGCAGTGCAGGGAGAAAAAGATCTGCAGATGAGCCACAGGGAAACTCCTACCTGTGACATTCCGGTACTTCTCAAGGTTACAGGGATCAAGCTGTTGGCAGTCAGTTGTGAAGAGAAGGCTTTCCTCTCTCCTTTTGTGATGGCAGGGGGAATGACTGGTTGTGATAATAATAGTGTACTCCAAGCCTGATTGATGTGGTGACAGCACCAGGCTTGCATGCAACCCACTGCCAAGGCATAGGACCTCACTAGTACTGTTGACAACCTCTTTTTCTACTTGACTCATATTGCAATCACCTGAGAAGCATGTTGTCCAAAATTTCAAAGAGAACCGAGCAGAATTAATGGACCAGAAGTAGCACTGAGTGGGCATTATTTGTGGACAGGTAACAAAAAGTCACATATATTTAAAAAAAGGTCAACTACTGGGGGTATTAGGTAATGGTTATTGAGAAACATGCTTATCATGTTCAAGTCCTAACAGGTTCAGCTGGTTTTGTATAGCTATTGATGTTGTCACTTACTGTCCCATAACAAAATCAGTAGGTAAACCTGCATGGATAATAGTTAGCTCACCCACTGGTCAGTATCCAGTTGTGATATGCCTATCATTATTAGATTTTAAACTTTCTTCCCCAAATCATAACTTTCTCATCCAAGTGACTTCAAAACCCAAATTTTATGTGTATACATGCTCATGTTATTGCTCAGCAATTTTTCACATCAATTTTTGAATATACTTATAAAATAGAACAAGTTAGTTGACATTTCAAAATTTGTGGCATTTCAGGAATGACTTAGTGATAGTTTTAACTTGTAACCTTTCATTTTCATTACTAATTGAACACTGATGTAATGACTACAGAAATCAACAAAAAAGATTGGAAAATGGATGTGAGGTAGCGAAGCCACGTCACATGAGATCATCTGGACCCGGACTCTGTTGAAGAACCAGAAATAATGCTCGTACACCAGCCCCAGGATGGTCAGCCCTGGAGGGAGGAACTCACACTAACTCAAGGGCACGCAAAAATCCTACAAATCAAAATGCCTACTTTATGAAGTCAGTGAGAAATATAACCAAATATTCAGGTTGGCATAAAATTTTCTTTCTATAGTCAAAGTATCTGAGAAGCCAAATCATAATCAGAGGCCAGCTTTTGGATTTATCCAGAAATTATCCTCAGGAACCAGAAATAGCCAAAACCTAGATCAGTATAGTCCCTTCCTTATAGGTAGGCACACTTGGGAAATAGGAGACTGCTTGATGAGCATAGAGTCAAAACACTGAGTTTTATATTAATATTAACAGAATGTTTAAAAATCAGCTTGGGGGATCTATACTATGAAGTAATAATTTTGGTAACTTTAACTATTTTGACCTTTGATTTATCTCCCATCCAGGCACCAAAAATATTCCCAAATCCAATAGTTAAGACTGCCTCTTCCCATGCCGGCGCCTGGGTAGACACTACTAATGTCAAGTGTCTAGGGATCTCTTTTTTCCCCAGTGGTGGAAACACCCTCCTCTCCCCATCCATTTCAGCACACATACCCACTTGTAATTGTCACATGCATTCTTTCGTTTCCTGGTATGTACGTGTACTTAGCAATGGAATTGCTGGGTCAGAGGACAAGCACATTTCTGTAGGTAATGTCAGATTGTTTTCCAAAATGAGTATTTCAGTTTATACTCTATCATCAGTACATACCTTCCCTTTTGTCTATATTCTAGCCAACGCTTGGTGTTTTTAATTTTTGTTAAATCAGTGTTTGTAAATGGTATCTTATTGTGATTTTAATTTATATTTTCCTGTTATTAGTAGAATTGAACATCTTTACATTTGTTCCTTAGCGATGCTTCTTATCCGCATCTGTTGAAATTACCATATGGATTCTTCATTAACCAGTTAATAAAGAGATTTATACTAAGAGATTTTTTTCTTTTAACCTACATTGCATTCAATATGTTATGAGATACTGTCTTTTTAAAAAGTGTTAAACTTAGCTTAATAATATTTTGTTTCGGGTTTTTACATTTAAGTTCACCAGCAAGTTTGTAATTTAACTTTTTATTATTGTCTTCTCTGATCTGTCATTGTCACAGTGTCACTAATCTCAGCCTAGTCTTTATTCTGAAAGAGCCTGGTAATTTGTTTTGGAGAAGATTTTGAACTGCTGATTCATTTTCCCCATTATTTTAGAACCTTTCAAGTTTTCAGTAACTTTTGGGTCAGTTTTGATAATTTAATTTTTCTAGGAATTTTTTTATTTTTGCCTGATTTAGAAGTTTTAAGTTTTCTTAGGTACAAATTACATACAGTAAATACACAGACTGATAGAAGAACACCCAGAGAGATACAGAATATTTTCATAACTTCAAAAAGTTCTTTCATGTCACTTTGCAGGAAATCCTGCCCTCCACCTCTAAGAAACAGTTTCTGTCTGATTTCTCTCATAGATTTATCTTGTTTTTCCCTGAATTTCATATAAATGGAATTACATACTATGTACTCTTTTGAGTATGAATTCTTTTTTTTTTTTTTTTTTAAATTTTTTTATGTGGGTAGTTCCCTGGCTGGGAATCGAACCCAGGCCGCAGCACTGACAGCGCCAAACGACACCACCAAGGAGCTCCTGAGTATGAATTCTTTCTAACATTTTTTGAGGTTCCTTCATATTGCTGCAGTGTTTTGTTACTTTTTTTTATTGCTGATTAATATTTCATTGTGTGAATCTTATTAATGGACTTTCCATTACTTCCTCTTTGGCTATTACGAACAGAGACTTGTCAGGGTGTTCACTTTGTAAAATATATAAATATCTAATCACTGTGTTGCATACCTGAAACTAACATAATGTTGTATGTCAGTTGTAATTGAAAAAGTAAATTAAAAAACAAAAATAAATATAACTCTAAACATTCT